>JAAAKL020011761.1:0-13459 GCA_010016065.2 Carybdea cf. marsupialis auct. non (Linnaeus, 1758) | reverse complement strand
CACACATACATACATACATAAATGCATACATACATACATACATACATACATACATACAGACATACATGCATGCATACATACATACATAGATAGATAAATGCATACATCGAGTCTTAACCCAATAGTCCAGGACTCTAGGGCACTGATTAATATACCAGTCAATTAAACAAACAAAACTTTCTCTTCGTCCGTTTCCGAAGATGTGTCTCTAATGACCTTCCCTCTTGTACCATCACATTTTCAACTTACGGTCTCATTGCATGTGCCTCTTTTCGTATAGTTTTCGTCGATGAATCTTTTTGTCAAGGTGTCGTTAGATGCTCGCACATGTGCAACCCATTTTCATGTCTCGTAAATATTTTGTCATCGAAACTGATTTTGGTATTCCAATATCTTCACATTGGTGCACTTAATTGCCCAGTTTATTCTTTCCATATCATTCTCACTATTTGCTAACTCGATCTCCTTTTTTGACGACAGTCTTGCCATTCCAGCTCGAAACGTCTCAAAGTTGAAGATGTGCTCTTTGCTCTTACCATACGGTGTTTAGTTCAGTGTCCAGGTCTCACAGTAGTAACACAGCCTACATCGAACATACGTTTTGTAAAATTTCATTCTGATCGCAAGTTTTAGATGATAGCTGCAGAAGTTTTCTTAAGCTCAGCGAACTTAGTGTTCACGAATCCAATTCTCTTATCCAGTTCTTTTTCTGATGTACCTGGCCCACTGCATGTGATGAGGGCTCCAAGATACACGAATCCAGTAACATTTTCAATGGGCTTTCAGTCAATGATGATCTGCTGTTTTTGATATTCCTCTTTTTTTACCTTTGAAATTTAGGATGATAGTCGTAGTCCTTTCTGTACTAATGACCAGACCAAATGTCTTCAAAATACGACACAGACAGTACATCTGCAGCCAACTGAAAGTTTTCGTGTGCATCTGTTGTGACCGCGAGATCATCTGTTTAACTTATCCATGCACAACTTTTACAACCTCTGTATGGGATTTGATCATTTCTTCTCCTTCCGTGATCATTAATGCAGAAAAAACCCCCCTACTTCAAGTTCTTCTGGACTTTGGTTGTTATTACTAATTATATAATGCAAGAATAGATTAAATAATCACGGAGATCCTGAGCCACCTTCCCTCACACCAGAGGTCGTTTCAAAATAATTAGTTTCACCCTTCACACAAATTATGTGACCGAGATCGGCCAGTCAATTTGAGATATTACCAGAACTTTGTGTTTGAAGTCATTTGTTTATATAAAGTACAATGTAAGCAATGGGTTTATAATATTATTTGTTTCTGAATTCAAACAAGGATTTGCTATCTTTTGAAATGTGACTCCGAAAATCTTTTGTTTTTAGTAGCGCTTTGGGCCATTATTAGACCAGATTATCGTTTTTCATAACCTAATTTTTAAAATCATATCTGACGAAAATGTTGTATCAAAATACCACGATTTGATAATATGCATATTAAGATAAAGATTAGATACTTTCAGGTCTCATCACTTAAGGATGTAAAATGACAGGAAAAAAAGGTTTGGTGAATGATTCTTCCTCCCTAGGAGAACACGGGTTAAGGGAGTTACGTTATAGGGCCTACATTTCCACTACATTCGTTCACGAAAATGGTACAAAGGCATGAAGACCTGCAAAAAGGTAAGCCCACCACCTGAAGATGGTGGTCTGGTATCATCAAACGATTTGTTGGCCAAAACTTAGATCTGAATTTGATGTATCATCCAATTGAAATTAAATTAGTACCAAACAGGTTTATAAAATGTTGATCAAAAATATCAGGTTTACTCAGAGACGCGAAAAGTTCCGAGTTATATCATGTGCAAAATTTAACAGACATCCAAACAGTACGGTGGTAACTTGTGAACTTGATTAAAAATTGTCAAAATTCAGATTAGACGAACAAGTCAATTTTGTGTAGTTATTTGGTTGCAATGGAAAATGTCAATACACATAAAACTCAAGACCAAATAATCAAATCAATCCTGGGAGTATGGTGCTGCAACAGCGCCGAATTCTCTTGACAAAATGAATTCTTAAGTAATTTTATTTATGAAAAACCTGCAATTCATGCTGGGAAATTATTCCGATTGCACAGAGATTTTCAGTTGCCTGAAGTAAATGCCGTACTGAATATGTTGCCAGTACCATGCAACGTACCCTAGAATCTCGAATAACTATGACGTCACGATAAATTATTTTTAGAGAACTTTAAGCCTACCGCGCTCTTGACTCAGACAAAAGTAAAAGAGCAATACCATACAACATGTACTTTTACGTCTTTTGTTATGTACATGTAATAATTGTTCCCCGCAATTTTTTCCCTTTTATAAATCACGATCATCACATATCTTCCTATGCTTATTCGCGGCAACACTATTATTCAGGACATTTGAGTAAGCTGTTTTGATATAGTATGAAATTTTGTCTAGCTGTTGATCGTATATTTATTACATTTTGGTATAAAGGATTTCCTAGAAGACTGAGAGGCAGGGCCCTGAAGAAGACCCTTAACTTGTGTTTTAATTAAAGGAACTTAAGGTTTCCATGCAACGAAAAGATTTTTGATAAGAATTTAGTTTCGTAGATCTTTTTACGCTGATCAGAACGATGTATGGAGTTCATCTTTGAGGTGTCTGAGATATCAAGCAACGGATATAGAACGATAAAAAGATAAAGTCTGCTGCAGTAGGCTGAGATAGGCCTGACTATAATTCTGCGATAGATGGTCTGACGGTAGACAAAAGCGGCTTAGAAAGACCGAATGCCCTCCCCCCCCCCCCCCAATATCCGTAACCCAAAGCTAAAATTATATTTGAAGTAACAACTATTCCCGTCTTTTACTAGTTTGAACGCCTTTAATAACCCATGACGAGTTTATCCAATCACAAAGCGTTTGTCGCTTCCTCGTGAAAAATCCAGGGGGTCATGTGTACTTATTGGGATATAAAACCGTTGTACTTCCTCTCCAAAATAAGCTTTGAGACAGTATAAAACATATTATTAGCATAGTATTAGTATTAGCAACTTTACAAGGCAAAATAATTGGTTTGGATAATTTATCACAGACATAGATATAGTATAGTGGCTTATTGGTTATTGAAAACCGTCCATCACGCATTAATTTTACTTCATTCAATAGCAAACATCACTTGCAACAGCAAACTGTGAGATCCATGCATAACAGCAACACAAATGTGAGTGAGTGTCGATAAATAGCTTCCATGGAGTGAATTTTGAAACTGACTGACAAGAGTTACATTGAGTTAAGAGACAGACAGACTCGACATGTTTCTATAGCCTCAGTTCTGAGAAATCGTACGAGCAATAGCCTATCTTCATCGTTTTCTTGCTCCAGCTGATCCTTTACTTCAAATTCTTCCTCCAGATCTGATACCAAAGAGTTCTACGTTGGTAGATATTGTGCCTAAATTCTTGCAATCAGACAGGGTCAGGTTTCCAATTGATATGGAGGCTGTTTTCACTTCATCAGAAATGCATTTTCGCTTTTCCAATGCCGATCTTTCTGGTAACAACGTTGTTTTGAAGCTGATGTAAAGAAAACGACGAACCCTCTCCATATCCTTGTAGTCAAAGATGACATAATTTGAATGCTAAAAATGCCACTTTCCGAAAGCAAATTCTAATTCTTCAATTGGCAAGTTTTTTAATCAAACGATAAAAACAGGACCCATGTTTTCCTTGTGTAGGCATTTTCGATTCATGGATATGGCCTTAGGTAACTGCGAGAGTAAAACACACAAATTACAAATCATGTTGCGTAACTAGTGCAGTGCAGATGATTTCTACAAAATAATTATAGTACAGAGTAATGTTGTAAACATTCATATAAATCCACAATAATTCTTTATTTCGTTTCTCCGAGCTGATATGAGTGGTAGTCATAGTATTAAATCAATTATATTCTCCGTAAAACGTATCAATACTTGATTTTTATCTAATATCGTAGCCGATTTTGCTTAGAAGAGTATGATGTCCATTCTACTAAAAAATTAGAAGTTATGTTTCTTGAGGAGATGTTTTCGGTTATGCTACTTTCTGATTTATTCATCTTCCTTTGGAAAGAGATACATATCCAAGAATACCAAACGGGCGTAAAAGATGAAAAAATCAAATCTGTAATTCAAGACAAAATGCTTGCTGGGTCGCTGATAGGTAAGCGTTTATCGCGCTTGATGATGTCATCAATTTTAAGGTTTTGGGGGCAGTTATATAGCTGCTCCTTAAATAATCGAAGCCTACAATGGGCTTAGGTATTTCTAGCCGTGGCCTGCATTTGTCTATATTTAATTTGCCTCTCTTTCGCCCAAACGTTGTTTTTCCGTAATTGTACGTCTCAGCTTCTTCTCTGTTCAGAAAAGCACCCTCATTGCAGATACCGTATGCCTTATTTGTTATGCTAAACTGACGTGCATAGTCTTGCTCCGCGAGACCTTCATTTTTGATAATATTTTGAAAGAAATTTTGGATTGATCACTGTTCGTTCTTATGGTACAGTCGTAATTCACTGGTTAACCATTTAATATGAATAGATGATCTTCTAGAAAACCCAAGACGCGTCTTTACAAGGACGTAATTGACGTTGAAATGAGGCAGCCTGGATCAGCGTATCCAATTGTAGTGTCTTAAATACGCAAGTGTCAGCCGAGAAAAAATTTTAAGTGTCATTTATCATGTTAATTGAACCTTTCATTTGGCTCATATATAATTGATACACCACTCAACTAGCTGCAGAAGTAGCTCTTTGTTTCTTTTCCGCTAAACTAATAATTAAACATGAATGATGGTCTAAGTTCCGTTACTCGGCGGGAAAAGATACAGTGAATTTCGTTTAACATGGATAACAACTTAGACAACCCTTCCTTTTATTAGGGGAAAAAGAAAGAACAATTGCACTTAGCAGGAGTTAAGAGCAATCAAATATGAACATTGCTTGACATTAAAATGAAGGAACATGAGTCTGCAAATTCTGTTTCATTATTGATGAGGTACCGGCTCAGGACAATTACCTTCAAGAAAACTCTCGACATGCATTATACAATTCAGTACTTTCAGAACATGAATTTGGATTAGGATGCTGAACGGAGCCTTTGTTGTGTTTAATAATGAGCGATTTTCAGTGCAGAGACAATATAAATAACCCAAAAGAAAATGCAATATATTTTGCTATAAGTTCGTTGTTTGGCTAGGTGATTGCAACCCTTACTTGAATGAGAAATAACTGAGTATAAACTTTAAAGTGAACACTAAAGTGGGGTGTCAAAGTAACATGACATTCTAAATGAAACAGTAAAAGCCTTGATATTTGATTGTAGCTTCCCTGGATAAGAAACTAAGATTTCGTTGCATGTTATTAACTTGATATAGGAAAAAATGTGATCTGCTAGTGTCATTTAAATGTTGACGGGTTTTTTTAAAGCTCAACCAGTAAATGAAATTGTTCAGGGGATAAAGTGATCTTATGCCAATACGCAAAAGTTAAAAATATTGTGCATGTAAATCTAATCGAAGTAATTAAAAAGGTAGGCCACTGGGTAAGTCTAGTATTGAATGTGTCATCACTTCAAATCCCACTGTTTCCTGTTGTATTGTCTTTGAAGCTAATGCAGATGAGTATGCTAATTCTAAAAGAGATAGAGGTTTTAGTAAATAAATTGAAGTGTCTCTTTCGCCCAGCATAAATTTGTTTTCAGAGACCTAGCATTGAATAAAAGATGCCTATAACTAGTTGCTATAACATATAAAGTCAAACTTAAACAGTTCGAATCTGCATAATTCGACTATTTTATTTTGTCTTTTCAAACCTGTCTAATAAACTCACGCAATGGACTCTCCGTAATTTGGTTGTCTATTTTCCAAACTGTCTATAATACGATCAATTTGTTTAGCTCGTAGAAGGAACATCTATCCATAATTCGCATTGTTTGAAGAATTCGTGATATAAATATATAGAGTCGATTCTAGTTATGGCAAGGAAATTCTCATACCATTAAACATCCTTTTTCTCTAAACTACCATCAAGGTTAAAAGTTATTATAAAAAAGATAAAATCGCCATGGCAGAACATTCCCCAATATATTTATGCCTTGCTGCTTTTTGTTAGTATGTCAAATCCGTGTAAATGTGTGTCAAGAATTTAATAATATAAAAATTACACAAGCTTTATGGAAAAATGATCTGATGATAGTTGAGGTAATTGAAAAGCTGAGGGTTTGTTCATTCAAATAACATGAGGTTTCTTTAAGTTGCAATTTTTTCTCATCCTTTGAACGTCATTTTAAAGAGTGTTGACTATAAGTACGAGTAAAGTAACCAATCAGTAATATATATATATATATATATTTTTTTTTTTTTACACAGCAACACAGTACATGTCTGTGACGTCTTCTCTACAGTTATTTGTTTTCAGTTACTTCCGAAATTTATTCAGCAGCAAAGATGATGGAAGGAACGACATTGACGACATATTTTTGGTAGCATCTATCCGGTGACATGATCGTGAAAATTTAAAGACCTGTGGTAATTTCCAGCGACCCTTTTGAACCATGCTTGAACCTTAAACGGACTTGTTTTTATTAAAGGAGTATGTGATGTTTGCACGAAAAGGAGTTTTGCAAGAGGAAGATTCCGAAGAAATATGGTACACTTTCACCTGGTTGATTTAATGAAATCAGAAATCTCCAAGGAAAAGTTTGATATTTGTTGGTAAGTGGTTTACTGCTCGTAAAGCGTCATCTTCATATTTTGAACGCTTTTGCTGAATTCGGACAACTTCTCATAAAGTCGGGACTTGATGATACTTTTGGACATCTCATCTGGACAGCAATAACAACAAAAAAAGATTGAGAGCTTTGCAAACTTGGACAGAGATTTTTGCAGATGACTACCATTTTGGAAAAGGTGAAGTCCAAGATAAGATCATCAGATAAAAGTCAGTTTTCGGTTATATGATAGCTTCTCATTTTAGATAGACTTAGTCTACCAGGCACCAAATCTTCTGTTAGTACAGTGCATTGTTACAGCACCGGATGGCATCACGTATCATACAACAGAAAATTAGGTTCATGCCTAAATAATAATATTCTCAAATATTTTAAATTAGAATTAGCCACGGGCATGCTAGCCCAGGTATACTAGCGGCCCTCTCCCGCCCTGGGAATCTCAAAATAACTCTGGATAAGGTTAACTAATTATGTAACAGTGGTACCACAAAGGTACCAGGTAGCATTAGCTCACGTCGCCGATATATAACTAGTACCGAGTAATTGGAGCGTCAATGGACCTGTGTTCTATAAAAATAGAAAGGTAACATTTCCGTTTTCTCATCTGCGTTTATTTTTCGGAATTTATACTATGGAAGCTTTTCTATTCCCCGTTCTATAATATTGTTAAGTTTGTAAATACTGTTTTGGAGACTGACATGTCACATCTCATTGCTGCCAAGAAGAGGAGACAATTGGTACTAGAAACAGATACCCCGCGTCTCGCGTGATATTTTCTACTTTCACAGAAATTTAACAAAAGCTAAACTATTATTTGTCCACGATTGTAGCTTGGGTGCATCCATCTTTGATTAACACACATCAATCTTGACGATGTATAATGCTTGGATAGTCCATGTACTCATTGTCATATTGTGTACAACTGTATTCACATAATAATTTATATGATAAATTTATTTTCTTTACACATTTAAACTCTCTCAGAAGCTGCCAAGAGTGAAGATATAAGTATAGTGTCTCTAGACAGCCTTGAAATACCAGTCTCTAAAAATAGATTTTTCTTTTGGAATAGGGGGCGATAACTTTACCGCTTTATAACTTACAAGAGTTAAAAATGCATTTTGAGGATATCATTGAATAGCAAAACTTAAAATAAGTTTATATTTTAAATTTAGATGACGATAAACAGAGAACTAAGGGTGAAGAGCTTTTTTGATAAAAAATTTACTTAACTTGTGGTTAAAGCCACGTTTTTTCTACTAAAATGGGACTTTGGAACACTCTCTAGGGTGGAATAATAAGAAAACTTAACTTCGAGTGTTGATGTGGAGGGGAAGTGTTTTCGTCACTAGAACTTTTCAATACGAACTACAAAAGGTAAGGAAATTACAAAAAAGCTAGATAAATTCACAATACTTCATGTCTCTACCTCAAGTCTTTTAAAAGAGACAAGAGAGAGAAATTGCTGCTGACAAAAAACTACACCAACACCGTTTTTATAGGGTTAACTTCGTCTTCAATTCGTGGTTTTCTCACGTTGATACTCGAAATATAGCGATGCTGTCAATTACAGGTTGATACATGTCTACTGATGACACGTCTAATAACGATGTCATTAAACAGGATGTACGTCATCTGTTAGAAATGGCGTAAAAGTAGTGAGATGCCACATTTCACGAAGGTGTAAAGAAGCTAGAAATTTTACATCAACAGTAACGTGTTAATAATATTCATGATGCATGCGAAGCATGACCCTCAACAAAAAATCTGCTTAACTCCTAACTGCGCAAGTGCTTTAGACATCTGGGATTGACAACTGACTATGTAAGGATGAAACTCCTTTCATTAACGGTGGAACATTATCACGTTGAAGTGATAATGAAGGCCGTTGTTACGTCATAGAAACCGAAAGGGGAAAATGATGTTGTTAGTGTTAAACATGGAATCGTGCGGTTTTTCTTTGCGGACAGAGAGATCAAATAGATAAGATATTATAGTTAAATGTGGAAAGCAGACTATTTACGTATTTTAGATTTCCCCTTTACAAAACTTATGATAACCAGGTCTTTGGTTATGATTGTTACGCTGTTCTGTACATTTCCTTCCAGAATGGGAATATTTACAAAAATGTTCCTGGTCGCCAGTGGAAGGTTAGCCGATGCAGAGCCTTCATTAGTGGAGAACATTGATGGTAAAATAGAATGAGCCATATTATGTTCATAATGTTACAGATTTCCCATCTTCTATAATTTTTTATAGTCGCTAAGCATCATCACATTTTATAAGGCCATTCGAATGCTCTATTTCATAATGGAAATCTTTTTTCCCCTACGCACGTTCGGCTTTAGAAGTTCACCTATTTGCTTTTGAATTTTTGAATCTATACTATATGCCAATACCGTGATACGTCATTAGTCACAGAAGTGGACCATCTTCATGTGGCGGATTATTGCCTTAGGTCTGGCTTGAGGCCTGTAGGCCCTATAAACTTGAAATAGGCTGAAACTCTTGCTAAGTGCGGTGTGGCTATGTATAATTAGGACATGTGACGCGTGACACGTGTTACAGAAATGTTACCCTTGCTTTACTTCCGACAAATGAGTTCGTTATGTTAGTTATTTAGTTCATATACCTTGGTTTAATTAGTTGGGTTAATAATATCATTGATTTAGTTATTTTTTTACAAAAAAATTATCCTTTGCTAAAGGTAACTTAACCAGAAAGGGTTTGTTAGAAGGCAAGGTGGAAAACAGATCCATACTAGGTTACCCTGGGCTTTATCCTGAAATTTAATTCCCAGCTATGTCGAATTTTTCAATTGAAAACTGCAGTAAAACACTAAAAACAATATGTTAATTTGCATTTTTTACCTCCAGTTTTACGTCGTAAATATGGCAAAAGAAAAAAGAAATGCGTTTCATTTTAATTTGAAAACATGACAATTACGTCGGGGCCATGTAGAAGTACATAAGGATATAGAGCGAATTAGGAAATTAAATCAATGATAATCCAACCTTTTTCAACAATTTAGTACCACATGATACCAAAGATACCAGAAATTGTATATCCTCATATTCTCTCTGGCTACCACACTCTTGTTAAAGTTGTTTTAAATGTAATCCTGCGCCATTGTGTTCCAAACAAAAAAACGTTCCTCAGCACTCTTTTTCTAAGAAGGAGAATTTCACAGGATAAAGAAATCATAGAAGGTACTTTAATGTCAGTATGATTTGTAGTTTTGCAAAGAAGATCAGCAGAACTACAATGACCTTATTTTCATATGAGGCTACATTTATATCTCACCAATGCGTTTACTTTTTGTCTTAACGATGTTGAAGTCGTTACTACTACTCTGGAATTTGATGAAAATGTAACTGAGTATTTGCTGTTCTTTTTATTTCTACAGTTCACGGCGCTGGTTAATATTGCACGCTTTAAACTCTTAATTATTCAGGCATGTCTTGTAATTCATAGCACTACTAGTGCATGTATCACATTTAACATTCATTCCCATAGAATCAGGCTGACTTCTTTCCCCAAATTGCCCCCCGTACAATTTCTTGATATTCCTAGAAAATTCTTATTATTTCCAATTTCTTTCTCCGTTCGGTTGGCCAAATGGCAGATGAGTAATTTGAGTAATTTCCTGTTTGCAAATATGACATAAAGAGAAGAAAAAAATTGAAAAACTTCGTTGGCCAAATTTGAGAATGATTTTCTTTGCCCCCCTCGCCCCAGACCAATGGAGCTGGCTCCGTGTTTGCAAAGAAGCTTTTTTTCGGGGAACAGATTTAGGATGTAGATCAGTCGGACGTCCACAACTTTTTCCTCAAGATACTTGCAAATGAGTGATCAAAAATGGTAATGTATTGGACGAGTTACATATCGTCGTCAATGACCATTAAGAGTGGCGCTGACTTATTGGAAGTGTATGGAAAGCTAGATGAGAAAGCAAATATAAAGAGCAAGGAGCATTGCTTAGAAAGAAGAGGACTTTATGATTCCCACCACTGGACTGGAGGCTATTATAGTACTTCGTTGTCATCAAACAATATGGTCTATTTTATATTTTTAGGTAGTAGATCTTTTGGTGGACGTCATAAAAATCTAGTTATCGAGGATAGACGAAAGCAAAGTTACGAGTTAACCCAAGTAAATACTAACATACGTCTGAAAATGTGAATAATTACAGTGGCATAGATGACTGATGTTTACCATGTTGTGAGTCGTAGTCTTTTTCTGAGCTATGTTTCGAGAGATACGTCTTCCATTTTCAGGCTACTAGACTCTAGAGTGTTTCCTTTATTTTTACTGTTAGATAACAAACACCTGAGAGAGTAACTTGAGGAGCTAAACCCTCTGAGCATAGGTCTAGTTTGCCTTGAATACCTTCATTTCTACGATATTGTTTCACTTTATCTGTTATACCCCAGGATGTAACTCATAATGCATTTCATGCGAATTGTAATCTTGTAAATTTAAATCAACAATTATCTATTGACATATTTCTCTCAAAATATTCATTAGCTTTCAATGAAATGTGTTTGTAGTTGCATTCTTAACATCTAAATAAATGTAAACAAAGTACATTTGAAAGCGCCTCTTCTAATGTTTATTGAGTAGCTTGTGCCGCGCACTGTCCTTGAGAAAAAAAGAGAAAGAAAGGCCAAAAAGAGACAAAGTTTTTGTCGACAAGCTCGTAATTCCTTAATGTAAAGCCTCCTTTATATAATTAGATATTATTTCATCGCAGACGTGAGTTGTTTTGATATTTAAGACAGCTTGTTTCGAATAATTCTATTTAAAAACGACTGTTATTTATTATTGTACTGTTTATAGCTCAGGCCTCGGCTTGTGACATCTGTCTTTGTCATCTCATAACAATAATGTTTATGGCTAAAACACAAGTAAATCACTTACCCACTCAGAAGAAAGCTTGGGGAGATGGCATCGAGTCGTACTTCTCCCCTACGAATCATAAACAGATGAGAATAATCTTACTTAGAAACCAAATGCTTTGGCTTACAGAGATTTGATCAACGTAACGTAATACAAATATATTCTGAAAAAACTTCATTAAGTTGTGAGCGCACGTAGCCCAAAACACTAAAATATTCATTGCTGTAATCTCCACAACATTGAAGAATAAGGGTAGGTCTTGTTCGTAATTCTGACTAAGTACCATGTTTTTCCACTACCCTCCCTCCCAACCATATTGTCCTTGGCACGTGTTATTTAATTCTCTGCTACGTGCAGTTCACATAACACTCTTGGCCGAAGTAAAAAACGAATTTGTAGAGTGGTGAAAATGTCTTTTCGGTTGGATAGAAGCATATTGTAAAGATGATCTTTCATCATTACATCTTTTCCAGGGCATACCTTTATAATTAGTTACCATCAAAATAGTTTCAGATAGACTGAGCAGTATCTCAGACCGTACACAGGTATTAGTTTACCGACACTAAAGCCCCATTTCTATTCAGAGCTTTCAGTCGAGACCTCGATCTTTTGCAATCTATTTTGTGTCTAGCCACGCGTTGTAACACAGTTTGAACTGCAATCTCTGTGTGAGCGATCGACAAAAACGTAGACTGCTCTTTGCAATTGCGCGCCTGACATCATTGCTGATAGCCAATCAGAGTTCATAGAAAAGTACACTTTGAGATTAATAATGGCTACAAACACCAGAATGAGACCCTCGTGTTGTTACAACTTGGATTATCAATGAATGCTGTCAGGAGAGATTTGTGAAATCGCACTTCATATTTTAAGAGGATGTAAAATTGTTCTCAAAAGGTATTGAAGATAAATCCGGTTTATTTTGTAGGTGCCTTTAATTTTTCAGCTTTAGGCATGAAATTTGAGACAAAAACATGGATTAGTTAGAATTATGGGCAGACTTCGTACATGGAGCACAGAACATTGGCAACGAAGTAGTTATTGGAAAAGTCTACAATCTGTGGAGAAGATCGAGAAAGGTCTTGAGTGTTTTCCCCCATTTACTCATTTTTAAAAAATAGTGGGGATCGGCTATTTTGCTCCCTGACATCTTTTATGTTTATATTGAAATCTGAGAGCCCTGGATGCCTTGATAGCATGAATTTCATAAACTTACCGTGGTATAGATGTACGTAAAACAAGGTTTTGTCAAGATTAAGACGATCCTTGATCATTCTGGTTTACCTGTACTGTTCAACTTCTCTACCAAATTATAGTTGCTCCTTGTCGAGGCCATACGTGCATAATAAAACAAAATATATTGAATACTCCAGCCCTTCACAAAACAAAAATATCTTACCAAAAAGTGTCTGTTATGGGGGGAAATGTCAATTCAGAATGTGACTCGTAGACAAAAGAATTTCTATGCAGGAGTAGGCCTACATATAACTGAACAGAAACTTTTGTCTCCTTATAATGCAATGCCTCCATTATCATGTTTTGGAACCCTTTGGTCACGATCACTAACATTACGTTTTCAAAGAATATGTTATCATCATAATCCAAAGCGGAGGGAAAGTGTGACGTCACGATTTTAAAAATGTTTGAATTACGGCAAAAATACTCCATATTCATATAACCCTATTAGTGAGAACGTCAATGGCCAAAATTGAGAGTCTTGCTTTTTCCCAACACCGAGATATCAGGTTTCAAAGTTTTAAATCTCTCTAACAAAACCTTGTTATTTGA
>JAAAKL020011760.1:0-13459 GCA_010016065.2 Carybdea cf. marsupialis auct. non (Linnaeus, 1758) | reverse complement strand
TGAACAGATTCAACAGGAAAAATAAACAAGCAGCGTCTCCAGGTCCACATTGTTTCCACACTGCAGACCACGTGATCAATATGTGACGTAGCAGGTTGATTAGGTCTATTACAGCCTTGGGACGGAACAATCGAATTGGTTATTTGAACAAAGACGTCTTTTAGTGCAAACGATTGTTGCATGAGCTCTACCGTTGTCGAGGGTATGGAATTAATAAGGTAGGTGTTTCGATGTAAGCAAAGGGTAAACACGGTACAGACTGAAAGCAATAAGCAAGATCCGGTTCAAATCCCGGAAGGGCCATTGGTGATGCCAGGAAGGGCATCCAGTCTTAAAGTGCTCTATGCTCCAATAACAAGTCCCATGTATATCGGCACCGTCAAACCCCATGAATGGGAAAAGAAGACGTTAAACGGGGGGAAAAACTTAAAAAAATAAATTCAGAACTGAACCACTGTTAGTTGAGTAAAATGTACAAACCCAATTTAAGGTTGAAAAACCTATTAAGGGTGAGGTGATTAAATTTTATTTCTGAAACCTCGAAAGATCAGAAGACAGTTTAAAGTTTAAAAGAAATTGCAAGTTGTTTTCTCATACACTATGTCTTTTATTGAGTAAACCTCGGTATTGGTATTGAGAGACTGCGAAATTAAATAAAGTAATGACAGGCTGTCCTATAAAACTCACAGTAACCATTAAACATTTTTACACTATCCTGTACCGAAGCGACACAAAGTAGCTCGTGGTTTGGGAACTGTACTCTTATGCATTCGATAATTTCATTTTTAAACATTGCATACTTGGATTGATTATGTGGACAAGGTGGCTTAGTTAGTAATTAAAACACACAGGCGAGAACAGCAACGAAACGCCTGAGCTCACCGGTGTGACGTATCTAGCGGCCTGAAACCATACAACTTTTTGTGATATTCTTTTGCACGTGCTACGTATGTCGCCCGACATGTGGCGGCCGTGGAGTACTGAATGGCCGATGATGAATGAGTGGCTAGTGACACAGCCATCCCTGTTAATCTCAAAGACTCACAGTGGGGAGTATTCTGGCAGTAGACAATATCTTTGACCATCACAAGTTTATATAGCCTTTGCCTCCATTGTTTAATACCGAATGAATGAACATTTCTTAATGTTTTTAACGTAGAGCAATAAATAAATTGTGGAATGGTAGAGGCAACAATCACCGTAAGGTCAAAGTAAGGTTCAAAGGTCAAGCTCTGTTTAATCAAAAGTGACATTTAAGTTTGATGTTCCGTACCTATACTTATAAGTTCCAGTTCATATATTTATTGGATGTCATCTGTATATGATCCTTGGTGTGCATCTAGGTCACTTGTGTTATTGACCTTTTCTTGCGGTCTGCTACAGGACGCAGTCGGTACGTGCTGTGTTTATTATGCCTTAAAGTTGAATGACTATATGGTAACCATGAAGTCACTTTTCATTGTGTGGGAATGCTTTGACTTGCCTTCGAAGATAATGCTTCTGCCGTTGCCTATGGCATCAAGAGTACTGTCTGTTATGTAAAAAAATGTTGTTTCCTTATCGTTGTTTTTGCAATTTGTGATTCTCAGCTAAATGCCATAAAGTTCATTTGCATATACCTTGGAACTTGGCCTTCAGCTTCTATAAATGACTTTGTTAGGTAGCGGATCTCTCTGACTCAACATGATTTGTGGCCCTTAACCAAACGTATTGAAGTCATGGTTATTTGCAAAGGGAAGGAAATACTGAAAATTTTTAGCGAAAAGAGCTACATGGCTATAATCAAGTTTGTTCTGCTTCCGTTCATCAACCAGTAATACATGGAATATTTTGAACGTAGGAAAGACATTGATAGGTTCAAGGCTTGAAATTTGATGTGAAAGTTGAAAAATATAGAAACACTTGAATGCACTTAACTACTTGAAGGAACAAAAAGATGTCAGTTAAGGTGATGAGTGGTCAGGTCATTGGTTTCCAATCCCCTATAGCTCGCGACTCGATTTCATCGGAGTAAAGGGCATGGCAACACAAAAGTTTTCACCGTCAAAACTTTCATGTCTACGGCAATTTTAAATCATGAACGCTGGTTTGCTCACAGGTTCACCATAACACCAAACAGGATTGTAAAACGTGGCTTCTAATAAGGCTAGTTATGTTATTGTCTCTTATTCCTTTTCACAGCTTTGGTTCTTTAAACGTGACAACCGCTGGTCTATTCATTCATAATGTCACGGTGGTCATTTGTGTTTTGCATTGTGTCTTGCAAGGATATACAAATTGAAGGTAGAATGATGGAGCTTTAAAACTTCAAAAATTTAACTGTGAGAGAGCAGACAGTTTTGACGACATTGATGTCCATCTTTCATAAAGTTTGATGGATTTCATGAATCTTGATAGATTTCACAAATTTTCATAAATCTTCATAGATTTTACAAATTTTCATAAATCTTCATAGATTTCATAAATTTTCATAAATTTTCATAAATCTTCATAGATTCATAACTTTTCATAAATCTTCATAGATTTCATAAATTTTCATAAATCTTCATAGGTTTTAATAAATTTTCATAAATCTTCACAGATTTTACAAATTTTCATAAATCTTCACAGATTTCATAAATTTTCATAAATCTTCATAGATTTCATAAACTATTCATAAATCTTCATAGATTTCAGAAATTTTCAGAAATCTTCATAAAATTACTTTTGCTCTGAAGTTGTAAACTACCTACTAAATCATGATACCCAGTACTTCCGGCATACTCAGGCCTGCTGGACTAGTCCTGGTATTGTCCAAAAGCATGCTTTAAAGCTTTGTTTAGTGGCAGACCAGACGCACAGTGTTCCAACAAAAAGTCCGTTGGGACCCAACTTTTAGTCGAGATGCACAGGTTGCTAACCTTGAGTTTGATTTTTCTGCACGAGAAATTCAGAGGAGTTGTGAAACTAAATAAGTAATTTTCTTATATCCTTGTAGTAATTTGATTGATTTCCGTATGAGAAACAAATTGAGACTCAATACCAGAAATACAAATTATCAATAGGCATTGGATGCTGCAACGAGAGAGAAATATAATTCGAATCTTTATTGGTTGACTATTGCTTCCTTTAAGTATTGATTGCATTTGGACGGATATTGATGTAACTATCATTTACAAAATGCCCATAGAAGTGGGAGTTAGGCAAACTGCCTGTGTATTTTTATTTGCATATTTTTCTCTGCATGTAAGAATTTTGTCAAACTTCAAGCCTTTATTCTGAATTTACATGAGATACATACTATAACCTCTTAATGCCACTCGCAACAATTATGCATGACATGGAGGACATCAAAGAGTGTTTTCACCAGTTCATAAGTGCTTGAGTTGTCCATTCCTTTCCTCTTCTACAGAAAGTGCAATAAGTGCACCGAATGCTTATGTTGATCATCTTCCGGACAGCATAGCTGGCTTCTTTGTTACTTAGTTCAATGGACTTTAGAAATGTAAGCAAGTTGTCTGCGCCTCTATAAATGATACCTACAGCACTCATGCTAAGGTTTACAAACACTACATTGTATGTCAGTGACAAATCTTGCATCAGAATACAATACGAGTATTCCTTGCGCCTTGAGTTGCTCTCCAGGTTTGTCTCAACTCCAGCTCTTAGTTCAATACTGTAAAACTTGCGCTTGCACAGGACAACAATGTCTTGCCGCTTATCGTCCCCTGTTATGACACGGGGACTCAGGAATGAAGAATCTTTATCTATGTCGGCGTAAACTGTACGATCGGACTTAGATTGGAGGATTTTCGTAATGCTCAGGAGAACCGAGTTATGCCGCCAAGTGTAACGCTTTTCGCTTAGTGCAGCAGCACAGCCAGCAACAAAATGACCAAGGGTCTGGGGCAACTAGCAGAGGATACAGTCTGACGACATGGCTCGGCTCTATCTGTGTTGGTTAGTGATATTGAGAAGGCTATTGTTCAAATATCGTCCTACAAAGTTGTATACACTTCGTGGTAGGCAGTCAAGCACATTACCGCATTCACTACAGAACTTTGGCATACCATATTGCCAAATTGAAGAGATGACCAGCTTTTGTGTAGTTAGTTATGAGATAATCTTATTTTTTCTTCATTTCACGGATGTCCATGATAGCCTCTGTTGTCTTAGTAGAAATCATGACGATTTCATGACCGTATTGACTAAGGGAGAACTGAGCAATTTCTAGGGGTCCGAATATTGTTATTTCAAGCCATGATCGTAGGTACGAAGAATCGAATCGAATCGAGTTATCAAGGTTTTGCTTGACCAAGGTGAGATCAACGTCGGCAATATTTAGATCCCAAATTATTCTAGAATGAACGCATCGCTGATATATGTTTATATTATTCCTCGGATGAAGTGGAAGCGCTGTAATAATGTCCATCAAGGATGTGGCAGTTTCAACGAGCCTCTCTTTGTGGAAGGAATTTGACATCTTGAAATTAAAAGGTCTGCCGAGGTGCATCAAGGGCTCGTCGATATCTACTGGTTGCATCATCTCATTATTGAAGAATAGGTTGGGTTTGAACTGCGTCACTCTTGTTCCAGACTTCTTGAGACCGAAGAAGTGGCATTTATCGACTCTGACTATCATATCGTACCGATGGCACCAGCAACTAAACGCGTTTAGCAAGATCTGATGCAGCATCGTCAGCAAACTGGAACCAGTGTCGCGGCAAAAATCTCTTCGCTCAGTGATAACCAAGTTGTCTGAATTCGTCTTTCTGGATAATACAAACAAAAGTATTCATCAGCATGTTAGATAACAAGGGACTAAGGCAATCACCTTGTAGTACTCCTTTCTTGACTTTCACGATGTCACATACGAACGAATCCGTAATAACTGCCGTGAAGAACTGTGAGTAGAGATTATCAACTATGCTTCATATCTCGTCAGGAACATAATGATACTTAAGCACTAAGTGGATCAAATTATCATTTACTTCCCCAAAAGTATTTCTAAGGTCAATTAATGTCACTGTTACGCTACGTTGTTTCAACCGAGCATCGTTGAAAATTTTCTGACATTGTGGCAACATGTTCAAAGGTACCGGTCATACCATGTACAAATCATTTCTGGATTTTATCCTCTAAGAGACTATTTGCACATAGAAAGCTGTAGATTCTGTTGAGAAGAAAAGAGCTGAAAATTTTGAGAGGAACACTTTCTAGGGTCATAGGACGAAAATTACATTGCTCATGAGAAGTTCCTTTTTTATGAATGAAAATCGTCGTAGCTTTCCTCCACGCACTGGGTAAACGTTGTTCTTTCCAAACTTTGCAGCAGAAACTTGTTAGGAAAGGTCTGGAGATGCGGGCAGCGTTTGAAACAGGTGGTGGATATTTGTTCAAGAGGGCACGGTGAAGCTGATGCCTTTTGCTGATAAGAGTACATATTTGCTTGTAGCTTAGAGTGTTATGTAAAACAATGCGTTTGGCTTCCGGATCTTCGGAACCCATTCTTGGATCCTAAACATCTTTCTAGGATTTATGCAGTGGAAGCTCGTTCACTTTTGTAAAGAGTGGCACTACACGCATTTTTCTATCAATAAACTGTTTGCAGTACGACCAACATTTTTTCTGTATTTCCATATCGTGGTTACACAGCAGACTCATTTGGAACATCGTTGCATAATTTATCTCGCAATAATCTGGCGAGAAATTTGGTAGCGATGGTGTTGTTGGGGTAGAGTTTAAGTTGTTTCAGTTCTTTCTTCAATTGAGCCTTTGTAAGGTGTGCGTATTTTTCATGCAGTTCTCAATCGGAAGTATCCCGGCATCCATAATTATCACGGAAATAGTTGTACACAGTATTGTTGAAGTTTTCAAGCGACTCGTCCAGATTTTCGCATGCAATTACTTCACATGGTTAGTGAGCGTGGAAATATAAATTTACCAGATCCCATTCCTGTTTACTCTTGGGTAAGATCACACCAGGCTTTAACGATGGATTCTCCAAAAGAGTGTCAGGAAGATCTCCCTCTACGTTAATTTCCTTAGCAGACTGATCATCGAGAATGTGACACAAATCAGGACTCAGAGTTTTAATCGTTTTACATGAACGCTGGTGCGTCTTAATTCCCCTAAGGCCTTTATAGGACTTTCCACAAACACATTTTCTGGAGCTATTATTTGACTCTTCAGGAGGATTTTCCATGGGAGGTATTGTCCTGGATATTTTAATTGTGGCGGTAAAACCATTCGTACTTAGATTTTGCACAATAACTGCAGACGACGAAAAGTAGTACAAAGGTACGCCAGCTGCTTGATTTCATTGTGTCAAAATGATTCCCATCCGGTAAACAACCCGTTCATGTAAAATCTCTCTCCAGAAAACACTATTTGACATTAATTTTTCAGCAAAACATTCAGAGCTTGGCAGCGCATGTCTGTACGCCTCGCAAGCTAATAATGAAAAAAAAATGTATTGTTTTTATATACCCCCATATCTAATTCAGAACCATTCTACAGCGGTTTACAATTCATAGATATATTAACCTGGCGGTGGGGACTCCAAGACAACCTGGGTTCCTGAATTTCCAAATGCTGCCTCATACGGCGTTCATACAGATTCATCCACAGTACAAGACAGTGGCAATGTGTGGTTCATAACCAGCCTAAGGGTACCTCTATGTGGTGTGGGCGAGACTCAATCCCATGAGTCTCCGATCTTGAATCCGATGCTCCATCCATTAGGCCACGCGTCCACTTTTTGTATACTTTTTGCGAAAAAGTAGAGGCATTCCCAGTCATCATGACCCATGTGCGTTTGTGGTACTGGAGATAGTAAATGAAATGGGTCAAGACATTTTTTTGCGTATAGATATTTTCCAATGACATTTCTCAGAGTACAAATGGTCGGAAGGAGATTAAAAAGGGAAGGATAAAACATATAAAACTTATTCTATGAGCTTTAAGCCTAGTGTAATTATCATCTATTCAACATTTGAGGCTAAAATCACAGATTCGTAAAAAGATTGGGGTCAGAGGAGAGGGCATGTTTTCTTTACCTGCATTTATTACCGGTGATAATTACACCTATCGGAACTTCCTTATCTCAAGACTGTGGCTGCAGTCAAACGAAAAATAAAGCACTTCTTGACTTAGCGAAATTTCAGTTCTAAGGAAACTGATAGCAACTAGCAAAAACAAAGGAGTGACAACGTAGATCTTTCATGGTAAAAACTTGATAAATAAGGAGTTATTCAAAACTGTCTTCCCAGGAGGACAGGGACTTACTCGGAGTAAAGATGTGCCAGACTTGAGACAGTATGAAATGAGTAAAATTGTCAGAGAAGCGCTTAAAGAGCCATGCAGGGATACATTTTGGAGTCGAGATACACAACATACTGTCCTCTTTGCTCTGGATGAAAGATAGCATAAACTTGTTGCAAAAGCCACTAACACACTCGAATGCACTCGTTTATTATGGAACCAGCCAGTTTGAAGAATATGGTTCTATTGGTTCGCTATGGGATTGTGCATACAATTAAAAGTGCTCTATATCGGAGCATGACTCCTTGAATATGCTTATAAGATTTTAACATGCTATATTGAATTACATGTTATTGAGGCTGCAGACGTTACAACCTTATTATAAGTCATGGATGTGTGTAAGTGTGTGTCAGTCATAACTCCTCCTAAACGGCTCAGCCGATTTTGCTGAAACTTCTTTTTATTTATTGGTTGGCGCTCTAGAAGTGCCATTTAGATATGGAATATCTTGGAAAGAAATTCTTTGATTATTTTTCGATTTTTCTCTTTTTGCGACTAAATAGAAAAGTGAATCATTTTTCGAATTTTCCAATATACAATTATTACCTTATTATATCATTATTATTATTATAACAGACAATACAACTTGTAAAAGCTTTTAAAAATACACAAAGAAGCATTGAAAAATCTTCTCGATGGACCCTTGTGAGCGAAGCGAACCGAAACGAGGGTAGGCGGCCATAGGCTACCTTTACGCAAGTATGAGTTGCATACCTTTTCCAAAGACACAACTGGAAGACCAGGCAAAAATATTGCAATAGCAGTCCCCACTGTCTCCCACACCATAATTCCTCGTGCAAAGCTACCAGCTGGTCAAATCCTAAATCACGGGAATCAAGTGTCTATCATAGTACTAACTTATCACTTATTTCATTCTTAAATTCCCTCTTTCTCCAAATGTTATGTACAACGACTCAAAGAGTTCAGACGGCTAAGGAAATGAAGACGGCACATGACGTCGCTGTTGACGTAGCAACGTGAGTTTTGAGTCCCCTACAGTGCTGTAGCAAATACAGGGAATAAAACTAGTTTTAGCCTTCTCAATTTGATGATGTCCATGGTTTCAGGGCTGGGGAAGTATAACTCAGTGTTGTCCGTCTTCTTTGATAATCTGCGTAATCTTTGAAGCAAAGCTATCTTCATGGGTGACATTAAATTGAGCCAGGGTTTTAAAATTGCGCTGATCTGTATGTAAGAAGCTTATACGATATTAAGGTTCTTTCGCACCTTAAGAAAGTTGACAGCTCTCTTTTACAGCATAAGGGAAGAACGTGCTTCAAGTGTTTTGTACTAGTTCTGTTTAAACCAAAATTACTGAAATATACGATGTATATTTACAATCATGGGGATTATTGCACATTGTTGTTGTCTACATTTCTCATGTGTAATCAATAAGAAACATATCGTAATGTCCTTATCTGCAACTACTAAACTGATTAATGGCAGCTCTTGTATGTGACAAACATTTAGCATTACCCTTAGAGGCAGAAGCGTCTTCGTTGATAAGAAAGAACTCGAGAGGACATGTCTATCTTTCGCAACATTGTGAATCAAGGTTTTATTCCCTATTTTTGACCAATTAATGGTACATCGTAAGCTAAGCGAATTTATTGAGTGTTTTCAACGCTACGTCTTGTGGTCAACTTTATCAAGACGAATTAAGTGTTTGAAGCAGAAGAAAGCTGCTACGTGAAAACTATGACGCCAGAATATGGAAGGCCGGCCTCCGTAGAAAATCGATAGACTATTTCATCTTAATAAAACGAAATGATAAAGTTAAGGCCATTAAATTTTCTGTTTTTGCATCGTATAAGGTGGAGCAGGTGCAGAATTGAAGATCCCGACCTAAAATTATCATAAACCACAAAGTACATTATTCTGGTTTTATGATAATGGGTGCAGGGAAATAGAATGGCATGCACTATTGCAAATGTGGTTTAATAGCTTTTTCAAGATACAACAGGACTCGTAGCTAATCTGTTGAAGAGAAGAAATCAAAATTGTGACGAAAACTTCAGATATTCCAGGCTATTGAAAATGTTTCTTTGATTTTGGAGGAAGAGCAGTAAACACTTCAGGAAAAAGATATATAACTTACAACTTGGTTTTATTTGTTCAAAGACGTGACTTTGGAACGTTCGTAATGATGAGAGTAACGGAGATCGAAATTTGGATTTGATTGAAGTGGAATCTTTACCTCGCATAAATGTTAGATATTTCAAGGCAAGACGTATTCGTGTAAGTGATGTGAGTACAATTGGAGTACATGACTGGACGTCGGGAATAAAGCATGTATTGACTTGACCAAAGATTGTGGAGTACTTGATATCAGCAAGGAATAATATGCCTTTTAAAATCGTTAACTAAAGGAATAAGGCAACCAACAGCAAAAAGGAAGGTAAGACGGTTGATTATAGTTTGCGTTACTTTATTTTCGGTAGTACAGTTGATTGACTAAGAAATAACAAAGTTATATTTTTAGAGGCTAAAACAAACTAAGGAAGAGATTCCTATAGCCGATTTGTAGCTTTGCCTGATTTGATATAATTTTCTTGCAATTTTCGGGTTAATTAGGCAATCCACATTAAAACACGTTATATAATAAACACCATTTGAATTTAAAAGTTATACTTTTCTTAACAAACTTCAAACATTACGAACTCGCTACATGGGAATAAATAATTTCCTTCCAATTGAAGCTACTATCACTATTACATTCAGACATTTGGAAATTGACGGGTTCTGCTGGAAGATGGTGTGCTGATTACAGATGTGTTTCGTAGTTCATGGTAACAGAAGGTAAACCATGTGATGTCATACATTGCAAGATATTTTAAAGGCGGCCATACAGCCGAAAAATAATGAAGAACAGCTTTTCCCATGGTTTTACAACGTGGCCATATGTTCTTCACATTCCTTCACATTCGTGCAACTTAGGGAACGTTAGTGTACTAACTACTGAGTGCGAGATATTAAGCACGTATGTCAAACGTCGGTGTTCTCAAATTTTAAAATACACCATATTGGCAAAAGTTCAACACGTAGAACAGAATGCCTTTGGTTCTGCTGTTCTGGGTTTCTCACTTAAATTAACTTTTATTTTTTAAATTTACTAACGAACTTCCAAAATGCTTTTAGTGTTTTCAAAGTTAAGTGAGAAAGGCGAGTGTGTATACCCTGATGTTTGCTATTGTCATGGCAAACGTCCACTTCAGATTCAAAATTCTGATTGGATTTTCGAATGATTTAATTTTCAGTTTATGCATTGGGTATAATCAGGTATTGTTATTCTCCGTTTCATCATCACATTATCTGCAGAAGTGGATATTAAATAAACAAGTGATATGACAAAATTTATGAACCGAAACCGAATTGATTATACTTAAAGTCAATAACTTGGAATGAAGATCAAAGTAAACACGGGCTCAAAACACAAATACAGTTAAATTAGGTAGAAATACAGAACGACGTAAGAAGCACTTAATCGAATGTAGTAATACAGTCATTGGTAAAATAAATCAAAAAAATTCTAGGAAAAACCTAATAGAAAAGTTGGAAGAAAGAAGGAAACGGGAATATGAAAGGACAGAAACATACCAGACATGCGTGTAAAATCTAGAGAGGAAATTATTATAATCTTAGTTTATCCAGGGCAGAGACGGAGAGGAAGAAAAAACTGAAAGAAGATATAATTTCCTGCCATAACATTGACCATCATCTTCCTTCCATCATCCATCCTCCCTTTGTTCTCTTTTCTTTCCTCGTTCCTCGAATTTTGCCATTTATCGCTTTTTCTTCCTTCTTTCGTTTCCTCTCTATTGGTTTTATTTTTGTCACTTCTCTTCCTTGTATTCTTACCTCCAGTCTCCTTGTCTTCTCCTTTTTCATTTTGATCCTTATCTCCACCCTACTTTCCTAACTCCCCTCCTCTCTCTGTCACTTCCTTTTTCCTCATAATCATTTCTCTTGGTCTTTAACCCTATTTGCTTTCATTTCCGTTTTTATCTCTTCTCTTCTCTCTCCCTTTTCTCTCTATTTTCATTCCATTTCTCTTGACATTCTAGATCTTAGTACCTGCCTCTTGTTTAGCCCCTCCTCTTTATTTTGAAGTAATCTTCTACAAACGAGCAGCAGGATCAGAATTATGAATGTTTTTGTTAAATAATACAAGATATATATATATATAGTTAGTTCATAGCAAGATCCCAAACATAAGTTAAACTAGAGTGATCTTAAATCATTTACAATCAAGCATATGGCCAGAACTTTACATTAGTACTTAAGATATCTTCCTTAAGTCCAGAACTAAAACAACAGATTTTCCGTTGCTCTGTAAAACATCTTGCAGTTCCTTTCATTACTTCCTTATCATCATCATCATCATTATCATCATCATCATCATCATCATCATCATCATCATCATCATCATTACTATTATCACTTCCTTGCGTTACCTCGTATCAACGTAGCTCAGATTCATTTTCCGCGTGTAAGTTTCATTTTCAACTGATTACCTTAACCAAAGATTTGAGGAAGGTAATATATTAAATGGGGTTTTATATAAATTTTTATAAAATTCTGTGGAATGATAGACTATATCTCAAGGAAAGGGTGATAAAGTTTGATAGGGATAAATTAAATGCTAGAATTATCTATAGACAATAATTCTTTGTTTCCTGTATCCAATAAACTTTGATTTTCATATGACTTGTTTTGATTGTTTCTTGATGTTGATGGTGAGGGAGATGTACAGTGTCACTTCTTTATTATACAGATACCATCACTAATTATGACAATTGAAATTTATAAATGTGTCATTGCTGGTTTATGTGCTCTACAGAGTACCCCGTAATCTATTCATGCTTTATCTGCATTCTGAGTTTCACTATTTAAAGAATAATTAATAGCAATAATTCGAGTTTTTGAGCTTTCACCTTCTTAAGCTCCTTTAAATTTAGACTGTTTAAAAACTTTATTCTTGTGAAAATTTCTCCTATGTGTAACAAGGTGTAATAGCATGATCAATCAATCAATCAGGCAATCAATCGATCAAATTTAGTCGACAAAGAGGACTGGGTTTGAGGAATGTTGCTAGGTAATGGAGCAAGCATAAGCATATAACAGGGGCTACGTAACGAGGGATGATGCTCTCTGTCGTTTTACTGAGTATCCCATTTTCATATCTAAACTTTTTGGACTCTACTATAGTTAGCGAGCGGATACAGTTTTCAGAAATATCCTTTCCATATATTGCCACAACTCAACCTTGAGACTGGAAATGCATTTTCCGAGGACTTTGGATGTGAAAAGTGAAACATTTTTCATGCGCTTCCCCAATCATGATAACAAATTGAGCAATCTGTAGGTGTCAGACACCCCAATTTTAAATTCCATTTTCCGCCATCTTTATCAATAGCAATATCAGAACCTAAGTGATTAAAAAATTGTGTAAGTACTAAAACAGTACCAAAACTACGTCAATTTGATATGATTTACTCTCTTTAGTACCTCTTATTTAATCCATAATCGATTTCCAACTCTTGTTTATTGTCATTTGTTACTTCTGAATTAAGATCGGAGTCTGCCCCAAAACCTGAAGGAGTTTGGGCTGCTATTATGACGGCAGAATAAATAGTTAAATTGAGAAAGGGAAAAGGGGAAGCTATACTAGACAGCAAATTCGTAGTGAAAACGGGATAATATTTTGCATTTTCGTATCTGGTGTGCATAAAATTATGTCTAGCAATAAACCTTAGTTTTGTTGATTGCTCTTTTAAAGCAAATTTCTACTTTTCAGAAATCTACTGACTTACCTACTTACTCTATTAGTCTGCGTGGATCCACTGACTTGTAAATAGAGATTCCCAAGACGAGGAGGGAGGATGTTAGGCCCTACAGCTTCCTAATGCTAATAATAGAGTGAATACTTGTCACTCAGGTATAAAAGGTGACATGATTGTTATTTCATTTATTTACTATGGAACAATAAGTGTATTTTGGAACATGTGACATTACAGAAAGTGGGTGAACACACTGATCTCTAAAAAGAGACTGGAATGAGCTTCCAGTTGTTTCCGTCAACTGATCTCTAAAAAAGACTGGATCGAGCTTCCCATTGTTTCCAACTACGAAAAAGTGTAGTCACGAGTACTGACCC
>JAAAKL020011759.1:0-13460 GCA_010016065.2 Carybdea cf. marsupialis auct. non (Linnaeus, 1758) | reverse complement strand
GGAAGTAAGTGAAAACTCGAAACTGTATCCACTGGAAGGAATAAAATGTCTCTGGAACTTCCGCAGTACGATCATGTTTGAACTTCCTTTCAATGAATGACGTCATTGGGCCCCGCAAACTTTTCCGGGCCAGGGCCCCGCATTCTTCAAAACCGCCACTGTCGTAGTGTAACAAGCTTTGCGATAACTATGTATGTTTTTTAATGTCACAAGCTGTAACTTTTCGAAAAGAAGCGTTAGTTGAGATAAGTTCGATTTTAAGCTCATTGCATCTGTGATGTTGTATATAACCATGTACCGATTAAACAAACCACACTGTTTATTCCACATGTAGGATTGCCTTTTCTATTTTGCAGATTCTTAGTACCTCTGCCATGGAATATGGTAAAATAGTCCTGGAGAAACTAAACAAAGTAGGATACTATGATACTGTTGGGCAATTCGACATAACGGAGAAGGTCAGCTTTTAGGATGTTTTTGTTGCCACTTTCACCATAAAAAAGTGTGTTTTTGATATTAAAGTATGTAGACATTGTTGTGGAAGTGGGAATTCTGGATAGAATTAATGGGAAAAGGGCTCAGGAACTGCTACGGGTGAGAAAATTAGCTTCCGTTTTAGCAAGTCTTGGTTTGATTCGATGACCGGGTTTTGAAATGTGCTGCGATGTGGTAAAAGGTCGGAGGCCTTGAACTGGCAATGAAACAAAAATTACCCTCCTTTTAACTTTTGGTTGTAGAGATTAATTCCTATTGAGAATGCTGTAAAAAATTGAAAGCAAATTTATGCTCGTAGCATCTTTTTGCATTTAAAGCACACGAAATTTGAAAGGAGTCTTGAGACTTCATCGGGCCAAGGTACGCTGTTTGAGCTAAAGAGACTAGGCCTGCCACAACAGCTTCCTAGTTAGCTTGTACTACAGACTCTATCATCAAGGCGTAAAATCATGTCTAGAGAGAGGGCGGGGGGAGTTATAGGGGGCTTGTTAAATCATTTCTCTGCCGCATGGGTTTATTTCTATTGATTTGGATTCATAATGTAGGCCCTTTTGGTATCGTATGGCGACAAGTCCATGGAAGGTGAGGGAAAATGCCAAATGGGAACGAAGAGCTACTTTCAATGTATGATTCCTCATAAGTGCTTTACAGGCAAAACCTGGTGTGTTGTGGCCCATTTTATGTACGTCAGACAGTCGGTTTCACTGCACGAAAGACCATCGCTATGGCTGCCTTACAGAACTCTCTTGTTATGAAACGTTGCGACTGATCATACAAGGATCATCTATTCCCGAGACAGCAGCTTTACCAAAATATGTAATTGGTTGTCATATTGAAGTATAGAATGCTGGTGAATGGAAAGTGGATATTGTGTACCGTTTTTGTCATCGAATTTGTCAACTTTGGTAGTCTCGGGTGTCTAGTTTAATAATTCCATAAGTATTGTGCATCATTCGGTTCAGTATAAAAAGCTTTATAAAACTAAAAGCTCATCGAAATTCGAAATTTCGAAACTTTCATTGCATATGGAGAAAGACTCATATTCGTATATCTATCATAGTCGATGCCACATGTTCACGTGTAGCGGAGAAAGTAGGAGAACTAAAAAAGGATATGTATCGATGATCCGAAGTTTAAGTACAATCAACAACAATTGACCACTTAGTGTATCTAATAGAGTTACGTCGAGTTGGATCGTTATTTTAGGAATTTTGCGGTGTATGCTTATTCCGTGCGGGAGGGTTTGAAAATCAAGGGGTGTTCCTTACGTTGTTAATGTTGTAATTGTGAGACAACCTTAACTAAAATTTGAGCCGCTTTTGTCTTAATACTGTTCTTCTTCAAGCTTTGTATCTGTTTGAACAACCTGGAGCATGTTCTTACTTTTCTGGATACCATTCCTTCAATAATGAACTACAACGACGTTATTATGGAAGTCTGCAATATTCACGGATCTGATCGAGATGTAGATGTAAGGAACACACTAACGAACGTGTTAGAGTGCGCCAAGGTGGATTTAAAGGATAAGCTCGATAAAGTGATTGTACGAATTGGAGATAAGGTATGACGACTTTAAATTTGGTAGTTCGTCTTGGCTTATTTGTTAACTGTCTTTACACTGTTGATGAATTTGAGTCAACCTGAACCCTGATAGAGTAGGGTAATTGTTTAACTCACATTTTGGGGGGAGGGAGGGTGGTGATATGTAACTAAACAGCTAATTAATCTCGTAAACGAAGGACATTAGGCTACTATACAATATTTTTGATAAAGTGAATCTTTGATACTAAATTTAAGTTAGCAATTTTGATTTGCTAGGTAGAAATCGTAATCTGGTAATGAAAAGCAAACCCCATCAAAAGATGCCCAGATGAAGCATATTCGATTAGTTTTGAACTTTTTATTTACTTAGTTTATTTAAAGTGCTTACCCGTTAAGGGTTATGTACATAAAATTGCAGGACATAAGAACTTGGCCCTGGCAACAATAACAGAAACAGCGATCGCAGCACGGATGAAGTAATTGTTTAACTCATCAGACGTTGTATTATATCTTTGTAAGGTAATTATCAGGCCTTGCACTGCGAATGAATTTAAACTCCGAAAAAAAATTGCAATAACCCTTAGTTATAAATCTCCAGTTTTATGTGGATAAAGGAATTGATTAGGTTGGTTTTATTTCTGAATAAAAAGAAGTGAAAAGTCGATCCAAGTAACAATCAAAAGAAAGATAGAATTCAGACGTTTCTCCGCAAACTTTACAATCGAAATGTCTTCTTAGAAATCGTATGCAAGAAATTCAAGCCTGTTGATTGACCAGCTGGTTTACTGTACGATCTTCCTAAGGTTCACAAGTGTAGTTTACCGTTGACACCGTTTCTCTTTGCCGTCAATTTCTTTTTTATATTTATGTAATTTAGCAAAGCACGTGATAGCAACCGATATCTGTTAAGGACACGTTCTCTTTTAAAACAGATCTCGGCAGCTCCAATCTTGATTCTGAAAGTGCTCTTCTGGTTAGTTTTTGTATCAAGTCTCTCTTTACAAACGTTCTTCTTGATGAAACCATTGATTTAACGCATAATTCCGTATTGAGTAACTCGCTTTTTTCGCATAGTTTTAACGGAATCGATTTGCAGATTTTCTTAATTTAACTTCTAAAGACGAGCATTTGTATTTAATAAAAAGGTCTTTGATCAGATGGATTGGGTAGCGATGCGTTTCCCGTTCGCCCTCTTTTCGCCAATGTCTTTCTTTGTCATCTGGAAAAAGTTTCTCTCGACTTACCTTTCTTCTTTTCACCCGTTTCGCAAACACTATGTAGACTGTTTTGTTAAGACTGCATTCTGAAATTGTCACGGTTCACTTAGCTGAAGTCGAAAATAAAGATGCGTTAAATAGAGGGAAACGAATATGATATTCTGCATTATATTATTGTTAATCTGTAATCGCAACAGTATATCACCACAGTATATGAGCTACATAGATGGCATCATTTTTATGCGTTACCGGGCTTAAAATGTACCTCTAGTGGTCAGAATTTTTTTGGTATTTTGTTTATTGTACTGACCTGAAAAGCCTCAGTCTATTCTTTTTACCGTACGTAGAATGTGCTTCACGTAAAACCGTGTGAAAGAGCTCAAAACTACACTGCTGGCCGCCGGCATGTTTGTCTCGTATTGAATTTTTCAGCATCAACAACTGATCTTCCCTGTTTCTTATGACATTAGATTTGTTACTTATGACGTCAAAAATTGCCTTGTTCTGGAAAAGGTTCGTTAAAGAATCACGTTTAACTACGGAAAACTGTATGTGAGACCAAACTAACGTGGCAGTTCGATTCCTTGAAACAAAATGAACAAATATCAAGAAATTTTCTGACCACTGGAGGTATACTATAATGTGATTTAACTGTTCAGGTAAAATGAGTTGCCATTATTATAAATAGATCCTATGTAGATATTACTTTGTGAGAACATATGAATGTTGTGACTGTAGAATGAACCACCATTGATTCCAGAACTAAGAGCCTTTCAGAAATAATACTGCTTGTGAAGTTTGGCCATAACGCTGAATGCTTTCATTTCAGATTTATACTATAAGCGAATAAACGAAAAGCAGAACACAATTCTATGACTAAGACTGTCTTTCTATTAACCCGGTTTACGTTGAAAATTTCTTCAGAACCACCTTTGGTTTTTCAATAGATGAGGCCTTCCATCCTTGGCTACTTAGATGGCATTGTGCAGAAGGCGAGAAGTGTGGAAGACGTTGAGGTACAATTTTATATTTCTTCTCCTCTTTGTTTTGGTTATATGTTGTACCGTAAGACTGTCTTGTGCAATTTCTTGATGGAGGAAGATATTATATTCGCACAGGAGTGGCATAGTGGTACAGTGTCAGACGCACAGTCCGAGGGTCGTGAGTTCGAACTGACCCTGAGCTTGCATGCCACGATCCCGCAGGTACTGTGCTGTGTCACCTACTCTCGTGAAGTGGGAAACTATGCTTGAGAGATAGGACAGAGAGGGGACTGCAAACATAAATAGCATGAATAACATAAATAGCAAGCATGAATAGATTTTCCGCCAAAAGGTAAAAATAACATTGTTCCTAATAGTGGCTTCGGCCCTGAACAGGGTGAAATTATTTTACAGAAACCAACCCAAAAAAATAATTTCAAGGATTGAAGAACATACACTGTATTTGACGGATACTCCGAAGAACTAAATCGGACTTACCATTTCTAAGGGCTGGTACATTCGCACTGAAAACAGAAGATTAGTTGCCATCCCCAGTTTTGTTCAAGAAATGTCAATTTGGTGAAAATCAATGCTGAGAAACGAAGTCGAATCACGAAACGGTGGTAGAAAGTGTTATGACTAGTAAGTGAGAAAAAGTTATACGTCCGTGGCAATAGACCATAGAACTCCTTTAAATCCCTTTTCCAGTTCGAGAACGACGTACATTGATGTTATCATTTTGCTTAGCCTTGCTCAAAATTCTGATTGAGTATATTCCTGATAATAAGAGAGCACTGAACCGCAGCTTTTTACCTTCTGCGAATGGTAAAATGAACTACTCCAGTGTTTATGAAGAAATTATTAAGAAGTTCCTGTCTACGGGGCTTGTTTAAGATCAAATTGACACCGGCTTTAGTTTCAAATGAACTCACGAAGAAAAACTACAGGCTTTGTGAATATAAGTACATGCAGGAAACACGCAATAATGAGGAAGGGTTAAAGGTGTTATTCTATATCTTGATCTCCCTCCGCAGGGTGTACGAAATAGGGAACATAGGTAATAAAAAAGTAACTCTTTCCGATTGCCCCGGTGTTCATTCGAGACTTGGCATTGATTCCAGCATATATTTACTGCATATTGTTACTTTGTTGCAATCGAGTATGCTTCATTGTACAAGAGATAGAGTTAAAGTGCTGCAATTCGAGTGAAAATGTACCTTACTCTTCAGGCTGTTGCTGCGTGGTGATCAGTGTAAAGGACAATAAAGAAAATTCCTTTGGCTATTAAGTTGCTACAAGAACATACTTCATTGGGCATGATGTAGGACAATCATAAATGTATAAATGTGGCATTTTAATGAAGATCGTTGTAGGAACTTTAATTGGCACTCGAACCATCAAGTTGTCAGAAACTAGCATGTAATTATAAAACGCTTCCTGATTCAAAATACCGTTTCGTATATCAATATGTTACAAGTGTTACGCACTTTGTTTTGCCTTTAATTTAATCTAGACATCATAATTGACATTGATATAGGATCGTCTTGGAAATCTGCACTCTAATATAGAATGGGAACCATCAATAGCTCTTGATATACTATTTGGTGGAACATACCCGTACCCTGTTAATAAGGTCCATTTTGGAGTGATCTCTTGGACTATTTACCAAAACCGGCGATCTATATCACTTTTGTTGTTAATTTGTGATCTTTAATGCTTCTTTTCCTCACAGGCAGTAGATCCATTGTTAGATTACTTGGACCAGAATTTAATTACATTGAACGAAGCCATTCTTGATAGCGTGTTCGACAGGTACGTATTTTTGAGAGCCACTTAAATTACCATATTTGCTTGTATGTGGTAGGCGCCTTCCTGTACCAGCTACAATTTTGGACTATGAAATATGCAAGTTTCCCTAAGCCCCGTTCCAAAATATTGCTAAGTTTAAATAGGAGCATTTTGGAGACTTGCATGTCAGATCTATCTGCTGCAAAGCGGAACGGGTTTAGAAAACAATAATACCAGGAATGAAGATCCCTTTGGCAAGTGTCTTGCGTGATTCGTTTTTTTCTATTTTCACCGAAATTTAGTACGAACGTAACTAGGTTTTGTCCAAGATTGTAGTATTGTTGTCCGTCAACGATTGGCAAAATATTAGACAAGGAAGCCTATACAATGGGTTGCATCATAACTCATTTTTGTTTAGCAAAAAGATCATCTTAACCTTTTTAATCTATGACTATTTATTGCAGTTACCCTCCCGTATCCGTCGATGTCATTTGTATATCATACATGAAATGCGATGGAAGTTACGTGCCGATAAATACACCCAAATCCTCCCAGGTGGAGACGGCGTTCACCGTGTGCCTAAACAGATGAAACAGTGCAATTCACGAGCCTAGAATTATCCTCCGATTTTCATCAAACTCTTCCAATTTTTAAGTAATTGCTTCCTGGTTGAAAAAAATCACAGCTGCCCGTTTAGAAGAGTGAATAGCTGTTGTAAGGTGTAGTAAGCAATCATAGTGTTGTCATAGTTGTTTTTTCTTTGATACTTAAGAGCATTAGGCTTATGTTGTGGCCTGAAAAGTAGTTGATTTATCAATAGTAAAGCTTCTTTTCTGTATGAACTGCAACAATCCGTTAATGTGGGCCTATTTTGTGCCCTGTTTATCGACGACTACAACAACATAATCTATAAAATGGCAAAAGAAACGGCTATGTCTAAGGTAATACTGGCAATTACTTTACCATGATAGGGTAGAGCAAGTCCAACATGATCCGATACCAAGGGAAGGGAGGTGGTTGGTGGTGGAAAGAGAAGTGATCAACTGTGTGTGATGAACTCCGTGAGAGAAATAAAGAACAGCTGATGATACATCTACATACGAAGGCATTCGACTAAATCTGCGTCAAGAGGTCCATGAATGAAACTTATTTCACATGAAATAATCGTTCCTCCAATATGGCGACAGGACAAAAACGAAATTTTACTCAAATGTGCGCTCTTAGGCAGACGTCACTATGGGTAGTGTTTTGTGGTGCCCTGTATTTCTACAATGGATTAATTGCAGTCGCACGTTCTTTGTTGAAAAAGATTTAAAAATTGTCTTCGTTATTGATACATCGATAAACTTGGCCTGTGAACTACAGGCAACGATGTCTCAAGTGTCAGTTAATTAACAATGTCATTCCTGTTATATTGAAGATAAAATCAGTGAACTCCGACAAATTTCTTTAGTTACCAAAGCAGGAAGATTTTGTAGGAATTGAAGTAGCCTGGAACTGCACTACCAAATTGGACGCCATATTTCTCCCAAGGAAAGACTTATTCTATATCTTTTCAAACCCTTTATATCGCATTAATTTTCTCTCTTTTTCTTATGATGAATGATATAGAATGCTGGTACATTTCTGGGAGGTGGTACTCTTTTCCTTGGAGAGTTATGTTACAAAGGCAGATAAGGTAATTGATGTTCAATGATTATTTGAGTCTAGAGGTAACGAATTGCAATGGTAGTTTACGTCGACTGATGAACCGATTCAGAATTTTCTTCCAATCGATGGGGTTTTTAATGTTACTGACATTCTTTTATAAGTATCCTGTACTGGTTGTAATGGTAATGTCAACAGTGTCTAGCGCCCCTGGATAGTTTTGGTCAAAGTATTTTAAGACGTTCAATGGATACGGGGGAGGGGGGTGGCAGACTATTTATGAAAATATCCGGAGAGTATTAGTCACATAGGCAGCAGGGATATTTGATAATGGGAAGAATTGTATTAGGGATTGATCCTATCAGGTTGCACGATTAAGTTATTTGCATCATTAGGAAGACGTTCCATGGATACGGGGGATGGGGGTGGCAGACTATTTTTGAAAATATCCGGAGAGTATTAGTCACATAGGGAGCAGGGGGGGGGGTATTGGATTATCGGAAGAATTATATTAGAGATTGATCCTATCAGGTTGCACAATTAAGTTATTTGCACCATTAAGAAGGTACATTGAAGTAGGTTTTTTTCACAGAAATTGTTTCCTTGAGGAGTAGACTGTTTTCATTTGTAGTCATGGATTTTCGATATCAGATAAAAAATTGGCAATGCCTTTTATCTGCAAAAGGATCTTGATTGTACTTTTTGGTTTTCCGTAACTTTCTTATAGTGTGCATAGCAGATTCTTAGTCCTCAGTAGAAGGCCATTCACTATCGTGCCGTTTCTTGACAACATATATAATTCTAGAATAAATCAAGTTTGAAATAACTCAATTGCCATTGAAATTTGTGTGGTTATTCTGAAATTTGTGCCTCAATCCCCTTGGAAATCCTACAATTCGCCTAGAATTTACTGTTTACATTAACTACATGACGTCAAAGTTCTACTAAAAAAAACTACAGTAAGATGTGAATAGACAGGGTAAGAGGCTAACCAGAATTCAAGCTTTTGACTGACGAGTTCATGGAATGAGCGATGGTAATACCGTAAGAGCCTGCCCCGACTTGCCTCTTGTAACGGGAAAATTTCTTATTTTACAAATAAAATGTATCTATGGCTTGTGGTGACTTGCAGTTTAATGCAAAACATTAACAATGACTCAGCAATCGGCTGTAACAAAATCGATTTCTTCTGTCTTCTATTTCGGGAATAACGCCTCATCTTTTCTGTCTACAGAGTATGGCCTTCAAATCTGAACTAAGTGATGGTTGGGTCACGTTTCGATGACGAATCCAAGCCGGACCCGAGTTGTAGTTCGGGTGTACAGCCGGAATTAGAAACAGAAGGCGTCTATTATTGTTCCTTATGGGTTTTTTTATATATTATTTATCGTCTAGTAAAAAGATGCTGTAATTTTTAATTTATTATATTTACTTTCGCTTCCACAGTCACAAAGAAAACGCTTTGCAATTTTATCAGTTGTGCTAGAGGTGAGCAAACGTCCTTACTGTTGCTTTTATGATTCACAACCAGTTAAAATGGACTTCGTTAAGCTTTCCAAACTATTATAAAAAATCAATGCTGTAACCTTTTTAGACTATTGTTTGTTGAAAATTGATTTTAAATGCAGATTCACCCGAAGGTCCTGAAGGAATACCTTAGAAAAGAAATACTGAGAGGTTCCAGCCCCAGCTGCGGCTGAAATAGCCTCATTAGATGTTACTTGGCTTCCAGCTGGGGATCTCTTGTAGTCGATTATTCGATAGGTTCAAGAAAGGCGGTCAGAAAGAGGAGGTACGATGACTTCTGTAGCGCTTAAACTTTGTAACGTAGTAGATGATATGTGAAAGCAAAATGTAAATATGAACTGTTCTACTGCTGCGGCTGTCATGCAAGTTAGCGGATTATCGATTAGGAATACAACAGTAGATTTCATGCTTCTGAGGATTTGCTCGTATTATCAGTTAGACTATTTGAATCCGTATAATTGTGGATAATTTTATACGTCTCCCAGCCACGATCAATGTCCAAATTGAGCATTGCTTTAAGTAGTAACTTCCCTGGAATGTCAGCCCAGAGCAATAAAATAATTCTAACAAGTGCTTTAGGAGGATATCTTTTTTTTATTTTCAGGAAGTAAGGACATTTTTCAGGGCAGGGGGACAAGGGGTATCGGAGGTACTCTTGCATTCGCATACAGAACAGGTATTTTGATCTGCATACAGTCTTTCGTAGTCCTTCTTGTACGTTTACATGTATTACCATAATGTAATTCGTCTGCAATGTTCCTGATAGGCACTCATGCCTCACCCTGCCAGATGGTATGAGTTTCTCGTTGTACGATTGATGACCGAGAATTTGAAAGTGGGTATTCGCCTATGTAATAAAATAGTTTGAGGTGATGATCTACTACATTAGATCATTTGTGGGGCACAAAAAAGTAACAAAAATCATTGTTTTCCTAATGAGGTCATCAAGACGGGTGTAATTTTTTATTTTATGAAGCTATTGTTAGTGGTCAGTGTTGATAAAAGTCGCCCTAAGCTATTTCTAGGACATTTACATTTGAATGTTATAATCTGGTACTAAGTTCATACTACTCTCATAAATTACTTTAAATAGTTCTGAAGTCGCAACTTACATGCTTTTAGGGTGGAGCAGTACGTCAAATTATCATTTTCTGTCGTTGTTAACATGACATATTTGAACCTCAAACGCCAAAAGCTACTTCAAGTAGGCCGCTGTGAAGTGAACAAGTGCGGAGGAGACCAAGTGGTCCACACCTGTTCCCTTGCCGTTGACCTGACACAGTACTCTAAACATAATGTCTTGATGAATATTTTAAGAATACGAAATAAAAAAAAAAGCAATTTTGGGAGAGTAAATTGGCATACAGTAATTCCTCGCTTATCCGGTCAAGCTGGACGGGAAAATTTGAAAATCGGGCCGGATAATCGAAAATGGCCGGATAATAAAAATGTCCGGATAATAAAAATGTCCTATATATTTATCAAAGTTGAGTTGAAAAGAACTTTACAGTTTTCCAGCATTAAACTATATTGCTGGGGCAGCAATATTAGGCAGGCAAACCAAAAAACAATAACAGGGAATTGCTCATTGCGGTCTATTTCAAATTATTCATGCGTAAAAGACACCTTGTTTGAGACGACTTTCATCTTAAAAAGCGATGCCTGCTATTTATGCGAGACCGGATAATCGAGAACCGGATAATCGAGGGACCAATAATCGAGGGACGAATAATCGAGGAAGTACTGTACTACCGACCAGCTGTCAACGTCAACCACAGAATTTCTGCGATTTGAAAGCAAAAAACGGAAAGAAAATCATTTACTCACCACTGATGTGCTTGTAGTTCCCAATATCAAGATACTGAATCCCTTTACAACTAAATTCATGTATGAGAAGACCATAAAAATCCGTCATGAAGAAACACAATTTTACCACCATCGTCCTTGTTCAAGGGCACGTCTATAAATTGTCTGCAATGTACATATATCTTTTGTGTGCAAATTGCATTAGAACCGTCTTATGAGTTTATTTCAAGTGCAATCGGCACGCTGGAGTGTACTTATGTATTGTGTGCATATTGCATTAGAAGCGTCTTATGAGCGTATTCCAAGTTTGTTTCCTTTGACAACAACTCAAGCATAACTAACCGTATCTCATTAAAGACTTCCAATTCATTGACAGTCTGCGAAAGAAAGGGTAGAGCAATGTGTGTATGTTGTCCGGGCAGCACCGGAACATTAAACATTTTCACTTGATAACAATGTTTATTCTTCCATTTATTTTACCACTACATACTCACGTTCGATTATGTTCTTGGAGTGAAATTCGATACTCTTTCCGATTGCATTTACTGTGCTTTGAGCTTTGAAACTTGAAAACTGAATCAATCAATTTTATTGATTTCGAAGTCAGGATCTGCGCAAATGTTTGTATTGAAGTTTGAAATATGAATATTTGCGTTAATTTCCCGAGTAGACCTAACCCTCTGAAAATTCGAAGCTTTTTAGGAGGTGATTATCAATAGACCTAATAAATAGATATTTTTTCTTTAGTTATGGTATCTTATCACATGATCGCCGATATATTTCTTTTAGAGTATCGAACATCTGTTGTATCTTTACGGAGCAACTACGGAAATAGTGATTCAGAAGTACTACGTAGAGAAGGCGCAAGAACAGGTATACCCGATAATTTTCTTTGACATCCTTATCAGCGATTTGTAGAAAGCAAGTCCCTTTTCTGATCTATGTTCTAATCCTACTGGCAGCTGCAGATGAATCGAAATCCCGTCCCACACATTCCACTTGCATCCAAGATTCAAGTTTGTGACCGATTTACCAGGATGCTAGCAGGATTGTTGAGCGGTTGAGCCATCATCGCCAATAAATATTGTGTTTTCAGATCCAGATCGGAACACACAGGTGATTACTCGAAGTCTGAATTTTTCTAACATTGAGCAGTGTGCGTAAATACTAAAATAGGCGATTAAGAATTCGAACAAATTAACTTAACCGATAGTTATCCAACACAGATTTCCAGCAATATTTGAGGGGTCGCCAGTCCCTACCTTACTTACACTTAGCCCCTTCCACAGGTCTCTGTAAGCCAAATGGCCCGTTTTTCTATATTTTCAGTTATGCTGTTTGATGCTTATTGTTGTAACTGAACGTAGTGTAAACATTGAACGCCTTTTTTAGAACCCTTGGGCTAAGAGAGGGAGGAGACGTTTCCCAATTTGTGTTTATTACTTTGTGGTTTCTTTCGCTCCTGTTTAGGCACGTGCTTCTGAGAGATTTGGTGCACTGGTATTTAAGGTGTTCTATTCCCAGCAGAACCAAGCTCTCCACATATCAAGTAAGATAGGACCTATATATGGTACCATAATGTGGTGTCTTTTACTTTTTATCATAAGTTTGGTCGGCATATAAAGGCGCCAGCTGCTTCTCAGACACACTTAGAACCTCTCTAGTTTTACACCACATTGTTTAAATATCGGATAGAAATACGTGACGACATGTAAGAATGCCACTCACGAGTTATAACCTTAAACTTTGAGTAAACAAGTTGCAAGCACTCACCTTACTCAGAGGAAAGTTAAATTCAATTTTCACGTCGAAAGTTACTGTGCGGTGTTGTTTAGAACGCTTTACTATATTGTGAGACAGCGGGAAACCCTCCGAAAAATCAAACCTGTTACTAAAAACTAAGATTTGTAACTTCAAATTGCGTGGTTGTGATCGGTAGATAATCATGAAGTTGAAGGGAATTGTTTACGAAGTTACAAAGACGTATTCTCCCGATTTCTGTTCTCAGTCTCAGTACAGCTTCTGTTGAGGCAAGGCGTGCTACTACGCTTAACGTCATTGAAAACAATAGAATCATAGGGAAGCAATACGACTTAGCTACAAATATCTGCAGTCAAATAAGGTTCCAAGGCGTGCTGTCGGAAAAGAGCACGCATTGGCTGAAAATAGAAATCGAAGGACTCGGCCCAGAGGGGAAAATATTCCATTGCTTAAGGGTGGGGCATCCTTTTATGATGATATTATTTCTAAATTTATCGAGAGAGATAGAAGGATAGATTTGCAGTGGACATAGTCAAAACAGTACTTCTATAGATGTACCTGGTCTGAGAAGGGAATTGTGGCCAAACTATTTTGGTAGCACGCTTGGTCCAAAGTGATACCCTACGCCACTGGACTCAATCAGTCAAGGGACATAATTTTGTCCGCTCTTGTTTGGAAGATGCAGTGATGAGTG
>JAAAKL020011758.1:0-13460 GCA_010016065.2 Carybdea cf. marsupialis auct. non (Linnaeus, 1758) | reverse complement strand
TCCTTCACTCACTTACTCACTCATCCAGTCACTGATTCTCCCACGCATTCCCTCACTCACTCACTTATTAACTTACTCACACACTCACGTACTTACTTACTTATTTATTTACACATATTGTTCTGTTTTGTCGTGCGTATGCTGTATAAAGAGCATCTTAGTGTTGATATAAACAGTTATACTAAACGTTTTGTGTATTCTCCCTTCGCCATGTTTAGAAGAGAATAAATTCATACCATATTTACATACCGTTTCAGACCGATATGTTTTCCTTAGAATCTTTTCCTTTTTTTACGCCGTTTATCTTTTTCAGTGATCTGCAAGTAGAGCAATTTAAGGACGCTGTCAAAACCATGGAAGAGAGTATCAAAGGTGTTATCTTAAGGTGCGAAGACCATTGGGACAAGTGTGCGCGGTGTAAGTAGTGTAAAGTTCCAGTTTTTGACCACTGGAGTAGAATACATGTTGATAACAGCAAAAATAGTTCAAAGACAGATCGCTGACCATAACTTTATTTCCAGTTGTGTCAGTATTTCTCATTACTTAACATGGATTGTGGAACCTTTTTGCACGAACGAAAATATTCTATATTTCATACGATATATCTATGTTATTGTTAAAGTATTCACCGATAAAAATCGTTTTACCCTCATTTTACTCCAGCATTTATAATACGTCGACTCTCGCAAGAATTTCTTATTTTAAGGAAATTACAAGTGACTACGGCTAATGTAATAATCGTTTATTCTCACGACGTCTGTGAATCTTTCTGTTTTAACCAAGCGTGTATTTCATGGAAACTGGTCAGCCTGTTGTCAAACAATGGTTAAAATATCTTTCTGTGTTTAAATACTCTTTGAGTAATTCAAGTAATAGTTGAAGCTTATCCAAGTGGCACTTTCAGTCCACAACACTGGGACAAGTGTAATGCGATTTCTTTCAAGAAACAAACTTCCAACCAAATCCTTTCCGGCAATTCTTACCCGGAAGAATCAGTTATATTGACAAGTTTAATTTTTTTTCAACTTTTGTTTAACAAACACGATTACTGCATATATAATGCACATCAGTTAGACAGTCTCTAAAATGGAGAACATGTTGCATTTCTTTTTAGTGTAACACTAATTAACTGTAGTCTCACACTTGTTTGAGTATTCTTTAATAATGTCCGTTATTATTCTTTTTTTGCTTCTCCGTTTTCTGGAGATACCTTAGTTTGTATTGATAAAATATTTATCTTCGTCCTAGCTTTCAAAAACGAATACAAGAAATTTGCAAATACCTTTGAGACGCTAAGCACATCCTTTGCCACGGACAATGCACCATGTATGTATCTCCAGTTTTTTCACTATGTCATTGTACCCTTACATCAGTTATTGGCGATATTTTTAACACTGAGTGAAGTTTATGTTCCATCCATGTGCCCATTCATTCATTCATTCATTCATTCATTCATTCATCCACCCATTAATTCATCCATCCATTCATCCATCCATTCATCCATCCATTATTCATTCATTCATTCATTCATTCATTTATCCAACAATCCATTAATTCATTCATTCATTTATCCATTCATTTATCCATTCATTTATCCATCTATCCAATCATTCATCAACCCATTTGTTCATCCACCCATTCATTCATCTACCTATTCATTAATTCTTTTTCATTCATTCATTCGTTCATTCATTCTTTCATTCATTCATTCATTCATTCATTCATTCATTTATTTTCTCACCCGTCCATGCATCCCATCCCCACTTTTCTCTCCCTCTAATCGCCTTCCTGTCTTTTCCATTCAATCCCCTCCCGTCTTATCCCTTTTTCTCTAGTCCCCTCACATCCCATCCTATCTTACCGTAACCCGCTCATTTGACATTCACCCCCAAACAGGCGCCAATCCTCTCGTAGAGTAGTACTCTCGCGTTGTTTCCCGTTTTACACGATCCTCCTCAATTCTATCCATAGATGGAATAAAGAGTGACATTTGATTTATAATTTAACTTTTGTTACCTTCAGTGCCACGCAGAGTCCTGAAAAAAGGCCTTCGTGTTTTGTTCTAAAACCTCGTTTGACGTAACTTAGCCCTGTGTGTAGCGCACCACCAAGAATGGCACGCCAATCAAACGTTTCCGTCCCTTGATTATTATCTTTGCCATTAAGGATCGTCTTGTTCGATATTGTAGTCTTGGTTTTGTCTCTTATTGTCATTGATATATGAAATATTTGGTTGTGATATAATCATAGTTGAGTTTGTGATCACGTTGGCGGGAAGATTCATTCCACCGGCTACAGTATGTCATATAGACGACCTGTCGACGTCCTTATTTATAAACAGCCCATATGCCGATTTATGTTGGTTGAAAACGCACTGTTGTATGTTATACTGCTCTGGCGCTTACCATCGGATTATGTGAAAGTAGAGACACGATGGCCGCCGAACCATCACAGAAACAGAAGGCAGAATTAGTTGTGGCAGAGTTAGTTGTGGCTGTATACATTAATGTTTTCAATGCAAGGAACAGAAAAATTTAATATTTGATCAGAAGTCGCGACATACAGTGGGAAAGGTCCTTCCTCTACAATATATCGATGGAGGCACAAAAGTAGGTTTACAATTTAAGCGTTTTATTGAAGCGTTACAACCTCGCTTGTAAAGAGAGTTTCCTATAGATACTGTTTGTGCCTGTTCCATAGTTGACAATATAACGTAAAGTTAGTGCAGGGCTTTGGAATCTTTTCTGTACACTGGCATCTGCCACTGGCCTATAATATATATAGCAAAGTCAATTGTCACGAGATTTTCATGTGTCGATTACAGATTCCCTGCCCCTTACTCAAGCAATTGAACATACTGGGAAAATATTTGATGAAGTTGGGGAACTTTGCCAGGAACAGGTAAATCATGTACCAACGATTTTTATTAAGCTTAATACTTCCAAGCAATCATTCTTTCCCTATTTTTCGTTCTATTTTGTTTTTTCGGCTATTTTCTTCTAATTTTTTTTGCCGTACCTTTCTTTTACTCCTCCCACTTTCCCCTTGCTACTTTTTCTTGTTCTTAACTTTGCTTCCTTCCCTTCTTTGCCTTTCCTACCTTCCACTGTGCTATCCCTCTTTCCTCCCTTCCATCCTTTCCTCTCTTCATGCTCTTGCTCTTCTTTCTTACCTCTCGTCCCTGTTTGCTTCTCCTGTGATTTCATTAGCGCTCCTTGGCGCGCTTGCTTGGCTTCTCCCCTCTCTCCATTGCCTTTTATCTTGATTCTTTTCCAGTATATATTTTTTTATTATTACCGACCTTCTTGCCATCGTTCCTTTCTTTCTTCCCTTTGTTCCTTCATCCTGGTCTCCTCTTCTTGCTTATGTTCCCATTTTTTAATTCGTGTCGACTCGTGTCGAGCTTGTTTAATTGAAGAAAGAGTTTATCAACACGAGGTGGAAGCTTCATCTTTGTTACATTTCGAGAGGTACTTTGTCCCCATTCTCAGGCCACTAATGCCTCGGCTACTTTATATGGATATGTGCGGACGTCGCTCGTAGTAGTCACCCTAAATCTAGCGATATGCAGATTTTTTGTCTGCTTTCCGCCTTGTTCTTGTAACTTTGTTTCCCTTACCGGATGTAGATTCATTTTGTTTCTTTCTTTTATTCCATGGCCCTCCCGTTTTTTCCATTGCCTCCGTGCTTTGTCATTGGTTTTGTACACCAGATGCAACCTCAGCAGTTAACCCCTATCAATGGGAATTCTTAACAGTTCTGGCTCGTCTTCTCTTTCAGCCACGAAAAGATATGCTTCCAACGATAGATTTATGCAGAGAATACCTGGGTATGCTGTCAACATATCCAGAAATAATCAATGTGCACAAGGTTAGTTAGTGATATTTTTGAACCTTGCATCTGGTCGTGGTGTTATTTTATAACCAAGTGGATGTTTATATGACCGTTTTAACAGGATACGAACAAACCCTGTCTTGCAAGGCGACAAGTAGAACCTGACGTATATTAGTCACAGGGCCTGGGTAGCAGTTATGACGAGTATTTTAAATGGTCGCAGACCAGAATTGTCGAGTGTACTTCTACTTTACGGGTGTTTCCTAGACAGCTTCCGTGCTTTCAAAGCTGCCCAGACCACTACCATCCCAATGAATAATCACCGCTATCCGCTTCTGCCAGTTTTCTATGAAGTTTATTATCATTGTAATCAGGACGTCAAGGAAGACGCACCAATCAGCCAGCGTTTCCTTGAAAAACCCATTGCTTTACGATCATTGCCAAGTGGATTCATTTTCGGTATTGGCAAAAGTGCATTTTCTTCTTGGCTTTGTCACTCTATAAGCCGCATTTATAAAAACAAAGAGGGCAGTCCTTTGTCAGCAAAAGTTGTTTGCAATTTGACGTCAAAAGGAACAGTGAAGTTCAGTTGTCGATGCTGGCGAATTCAATACGAGGCAAACATATCGGCGGCCAGCAGTGCAGTTTTAAGCTCATTCACGCGGTTTTACGTAAAGTACACTCGACGTACGGTAAAAAGAATAGACGGAGGCTTTTCTGGTCAGTACAATAAACAAAATACAAAAAAAAATTCTGATCACTGGAGGTACACTTTAATGACGGAGTGAGAGAAAACCTACCATTTAGCTACCAGTTGGTTTTCAATGTGCAACAATCCTTTTCTAACCAATAAATTTTTCGCGAATCTGTATTTCCGGACGGTTGTTGTAACCTGTGTCAGAAGGAAACGTTCAGCTAGTATGAACCCGTTACTAAACCCGTTTTAAATTGAGACTAACGTGTGAGTGCCACTCCAACGAGCAGAACGGACTTCTGGATGGTAGAGATGGTTTTTCTAAACTGACTACGAGAGAGGTTGGACCCAAACTTGTAACATTTGTGTACGTACACGAAGGATTATGCCCATGCTGGTAGGATGGTGTTTGTGTACCTGTAAAAATAAGTGGAGATAATATAACATTTTGCTACATGATTTGATAGAAAGTGCCAAAAACGGTTGCAAGAAAATAGGCAGTGAAATACCGATGCCGAGACCCACTCAAACAAGGCTTGTCGCTTTGGTCGCTACCTCTCGCAGTCCTCCATGAGTGAACATTGCATTCATTTCTACGCAGGTTTAACGATAGCCTTTCGTTATTATATGATATTTTGGCACATATAGTCCATATGACGTTTAGTGGTAGTTCAGTATATGATCAACCGTGTATCTGCACTGTCTTTGACAGCAGTCACTGAGTTGAGATGTCTGTAGCTGTTGGGGATTGGGCATGAGAAGTTAAGTTTTTTGTGTCATTTGTGTAGGTTTTCGAAGATTTCACTGAACGATAGAGAACCATAATTCTAAAGATGCAGACTTTTGTCGACTCGGTTGGTTCCATTGATTTGAGAGATTTATCATGGCATAACTTGTACACATCTTGAAAGCTAAATTTCTAGTTATGCTCCTCCCGTTTGTTAGGCTACTGGGTTCCTGTCACACTGCTATTCTATACTTGTGTTTGCGGACGTCGTTGACGACAGTATGATACAATCTTATGCCATGCTAATTTTTGAGTAGTTATTATTTTGGTGGTGGTGGTGTGGATTTTTTCCCCAGCTGCTGTTGTGACACTGCCCCACAAACTCATGCCTCAGGTTCAATCCTTCCATTCTACTGAAAAGGGAGACTTTGCGGGTCATGAACCCCATTTTGCGGTAACAGTAAGATTATTATGACATGGAACCCGTTGCGAGGGTTAGAATTACAAAGAACAGACGCATTTTTTGAAGTTCCTTCATATAAACACCGAAACGAATCTACGCAGCAACGCATATGTTTAGCGATGATCGTCTTGTTTTAGGGCTCAATGAGTAAAGTTAAAGAATGCCAAAAGTTGCAAGAGGAAGACAAAATGGAGGTTTGTAACGTACTTACCTAGTACTATTATTGTTGGTCGCATTAATGTTATCAGTAATAAGCATTCCTTGGTTTTTAACTTCTGTTTTATTGTTCATCGTAAAAATTGAACCACTCAGATTCCCTTCCGGCCACATTAGTCAGTTTACAACATAGGGCGGTGACGTGTTTTCGATTGTTTGGCTATGTTTCATGTCACAGAAATGCAATTTTTTCAGATACAGATTTATTGGTCCCAAACAATTTTTTTCTCGTGAAAATGCAAACTGATCGAGGTCCACGATCCAGCGCTGTAAGTTCAGCATAGCAAAAATTGTTCGTCGTAAAAATTGCATCTCTGAGATTTCGTTCTAGCCCCATTAGTCAGTTTACAATAGCACGTTGACGTGCTTTCGATTGTTGTGGTTGTTTTTCACATCACAGAAAGGCGCCTTTTTTCAGGTACAGGATTTGAATTATCGGTCAAAAACAACAAATTTTTTCGCGAGAATGCAGTGTAAGCGAGGCCCGGGATCTAGCGCTGCAAGTTTGGCATAGCAAAATAGTAAAAACCGCTTGGTGGTTTATTGAGAAATCGCTAAAGCCGTTGGAGTTTGTTAATGGCGAGTTGAACATTCGAATCTTGAGTTACAATGCTACGTTTCTTTCACATCATCCTGTTTTTTGTAATAAAACTTTTACATTCCTTTTTAGTATACGACCGTAGCTGAAATCACGTCCAGACTTGATGTGGTCACAAATGCAATGTTTGGTAAGTGTAATTGTATGATTTTCATGGTTTTAATAAACTAACGAGTCGAAGCCTATTAATCATATTCCTTTCCGCCGCATAAGCACGTGTTGTGTTCGATCCCGTTCCTTATGATTACACCACTTTTCAGAATGTCAGTTTTCGAAAAGGAGGGTCTCCACTGGATTATTTTAGGACTTTTGGCGGAATGGTTGTAGTTCGATCGTATTGCAAGTTCGCCGCGTTTTTCAGGATGAGTACAGGACGTGACCCGTACTGTGTGATCACCAGAATTTGGAAAACAAGTGAAATGCATTGGGTCCTACATTAACCAGTTCTTCTTCGAAGGAAATTGATACTTTTGTATCTTTATAGAGTAAGGAAGCTGACAGGAAAAGGAATTGAGGCCGGTTTTTGATATGTAAATTGTAGAAAATGTAATCAATAGAGTGAATACAGGTTACTGGTGCATGATGTACGCCTGTGTGATTATCAGTCTTTTTCAGGTATTTCAAGACGATGCCAGATACATTGGAAATCATGTTGATGCTTACGGTTCCGGCATTCAGAAGAGAATGACCAAAATACGAGAACCAATTAAGATTAATTGACTTTGTATGAAATTTCATCATTCTGCTTTTTTAATTTGGAATCTCTTACGCCTCACAGAAACCGCAACTCTCGTAAGGTTTTGTGAACATATTTCTTTGTCGAATTCTCAACTTCCCGACGCAGTACCCTGCTCTCCCAGTATCTTATGTGAACTGAGCTTAGGTAACAAACGTAATTATTAAGTTTGAGGCACGGTTGTTTTCTCACTCAACGCAAGTTTCCCTCACCTACAGGAGCCATTTCAATTTTAAGCTCGAAATTTAAAAGATGAAAGCCTAATTGTACGGCATTTGAAGATCGGTGTGCACACGACGAAAACTAGAACTGATTTCTACTTTTGACTCCTGTTTAAGAGTTATCTATCTGCACTGCACATGTGTAACTGTGACCTTTTAAGACGCTGGTGCCAAAATCGTCTATTGGGAATCGTAAGACGTGGTCTCACATTAGACTGACTTGCCTGATCAACATCAGTAGACAAACGCGAACAGAACAAAGATTAATAGTTTGATACCTTCAGTTCAAGAAGATGTTAATAAGTTTGTTGGTGGTACAAAAGAATAAAACTGCACGAAACAGCGAAAACATTTTAGTACTTAAAAGCTTTTTTGATAGTTTAATATAAGATATTAGTAGTTAATTCTGTATTAGTATCATTTTATCCTATTAAATCGTTATGATCAATCTATTAATCAGTAAGTAGGAGTTCTCAAGTCATATGTTTATCTTTTGCTTGATCTTAAAGCAGTGGCTTCTATTTAGGTTGTATTCACAAGTATGTTGATCACTCTACCACCACTCCCTGAAGTGCCTGTCGGCATCTTTTGCCTACTAGAGTTAAGCTTTTGATCCTCGTCCTGTCGTTTCTTTGTTTTTCAATTGCTCAGGTAATCTGGAATGCTAGGTCGTTCCAAGCAAAACTCGTGATCTGTCCCATTTACAAACGAGAGCGCTTCGTAGGAATGGAATCAACTGCTGATCTGGCTACATTTTTGACACAAATCCTAAGTCGGCCGACCTCTCTACAACCTCCCATGCTATGGTTAACCTACGGTTGTTGGTTTCTGTGTATTCCTGTAACTTTTTGGTTTCCCGTTTAGTTCATTGGGGTTTACGTTTTATGAGAGCTCTCCAACGTTTTCTGTCTTGGTCCTGCACGCCCAATAGTCGCATATCTTCCTCCACATTTTTTATCCATGTCTTTCTCAGCCTTCCACGAGTTCGCGTCCCAGGGACTACCATTCAGAGGACATCTTCAGAAGTTCTCCCTCTTCTGTCCCTCGATCATGTCCATGCCAGACAAGCCTCTTCTCCTGTATGACCCCTCTAGCTGCTACAGTCCACACCGTGTAGCCAGTTCTTTGCTACTCACTTTGTGAGTCCAGTACACTTCTGCAATGTATCTCAGCACCCTTCGTTCGGATCCAACTAGTAGCTGTTCTTTTCTCTTCTCGACAGTTGATCTATCATTTTTTATCACTCATTTTTTGTTTTTAGCTGAAATCAATCATTTCCAACGAGAACGAGTAAGGGATTACAAAGCTATAATGAAGCATCTGATACAAGAACAGATTAATTTTCATCAAGAGGTGAGAGGCCCCTGGAATTTTTGATTAAGATAAAGCAGTTAATATTGTTTGTTCGTGTTACGTAATGAAACAAGAAAGAAAGATTTCAGGTGAAACATTGTACGGCATGCAGTAGGAGTATGTGACGGAAAATAGAACCGTATGTGCTTCATCTTGATATTCGTCCGTTCTTTACTATAGTGCTTGTTTTTTTGAATGTTTGTTGAGTTGAGTTCTTTTTGCCCTGTGTAGTTTTATAGTGTCCAGCCCTCCTTAGATATAGGAGGAGGCAGTTTTTTTGAGAATTTTTATGGCTAGGGGTAAGGTGATTTCAAAATGTCAGAGGGCGGTATTTCGGACCTAATTGGGCATGGATAATGACAAGAATATGTTTAGTGATAGACCCTATCAGGTTTCGTATTTGGTAATTGCATTGCTGGTAAGATGCATCGTAGTAGATTTTGCTACAGGAACTATTTCTATGAGAATTGGATTGTTTCCTTTTAATTGAAATGATTCCTTTCACATTTTGATTCAAATCATTTACTGTCAATGCCAGTTATTTGCGAAACTGCTTGATTGTAACTTTTGGTTTTCCATAACTTCTTTACGGTTTGCATGGAAGAGTCAGGGATCATATCACAGTGTTTTTGACGATTTATGCACTTGTAGAATAAACACAACTGATGAAATAGCTTCATGTATACATTTTTCATAAATTTGTTAGTAGCGTTTTATCTAGTGTATAACCCTTAATTGCTCTTTACTACCTTTGTGCACCTCAGGCAGTAGATCTACCAGTGGTCTATACCAGTGGAGCTGGCATATCATATGCTTAGTGGTCAATTGAAACTTAAACTTTATAGGACGAGAATAGAAGAGATGTCGCTCTTGGTGACGCACAAATCAGATGAGGCTTTTGATAATTTTGTCGTGGATGCCATTTATGATCGAAAGATCCGTTCTAGGGAGGATGAGGTGTCTTGCAGTCAAGAGGCGAGTTACATAAGGGGAGGGGGAATTTTTTAGGGTGGGGTTGGTGACTCGTCTAGATATTATGTCATGTGTGCTTCAATTCTTGTTGCCTTTGTGCTTGTTCGCTCAATTACCTTGTTTGTTTCTTCCTTGCTTGAGTCCTTGCTTTTCTGAATGATTATCTTCTTTTGTGCGTGTTTGCTTGAGTACTTGTTGCTTGAATTGTTGCTGCTTTGTGTACTGATTGCATAATGGTCCTTTGTACCTTTGTACCTAATACCTCTGTATCTTTGTACCTGTGTACCTTATGTACCCTTGCACCTTAATACTTTCGTACATTATTACTTTGTACCTTTGTACTTTCGAACCTTTGTACTTTTGTACCTTTGTACTATTGTACCTTTGTACTATTGTAACATCGTACCTGTGTATCTTCGTATCTTTATACCTTTGTATATTTGTACCGTTGTAACTTTGAACCCTTATAGCTTTGTACCTTCGTACATTTGTGCTTTTGTACCTGTGTACCTTTGAACGGAGTGCAGAATCAAATCTGTGCGGACAAGTTCATTTTGTTCATTTGCATTTTTAGGAATTTTCTTTTTTGCTATACCCATTGCATCATATATCAATGTTTACTAACCAAGTGATGTCTCTTCTTTTTACCTTACAGATCATAGCCAAACTGCATAGTTCATTAGTTATGTACGATCATGTTCCTGATTAAGAATGGGCGCCCTCTCCTCTCACTGGCTTTGAGGTTATCAAGGCAGAATGACCTCACGCCCACCTTGATAATAAACATTGCAGAGTACATATAGATTGACTGAATTGAGCGGAGTGCCAGCCACTGGTTGGCAATGACAATGGTTTTTATTTTTAAACGGAGTCAGAAGAATTTTTATGGAATTTAAGAATAGATTACGGTACACAAGTCACTAGTTTCGTATCGCGCGCCCGATTTTCTTAATGAAACACTTTATTTATCTTGTATTAATGCATTGTTCCTTTAGTCTAATTTGTTCTGATACTCTGTATTTTCCCTTTTAATGTATCAAACAACCTCTATTAGACCCTTGAACGTATTCATGGCATTTTTGGATAGGAATTTGTGAAAATCCCAATTAACGTGAGCGTTGTTAAATTCTCGCTATCGTAGGATATAGGAAAGAGACTTTTTGATCGTTTATTTGTCTTTTGTATAGGCCAGTAACTGACATGGCGACTCTAACAAGAAGCTAAGGAACTTAATCCCATTATGAGGCTTTGCATCATTGAATTGTTGTGAAAATTGACTACTGTAATGGTGTTGAGATAAAACATAGCCTTCATCCACAGATTTTGTGCTTTTCACTTTTTTGTGGTCGACCAGATTTCTCCTAACCTATGTATGAGTGGGTAGGGCAGGGTTCGCGGAACTGGTTCACTCAAACAGATCAACAACTACGGCCTGCATATCTCCCCCTTTCTGCTGTATTTCGAATCCAAATGTTACGTTATAGGTAGCCAGCTATTGATCTAACGAACTTCGTGGAAGGACGTGTAAAAGTTGGTTGTACGATTCATTACAACGATCGTTCATTACATTGAAGATGTGTTGTACCGAGGTGTCGTTGTATGCAATGTTCGTTGAATCAAGAGGTCCGTTATACCAAGGGGTCAATGTACCGAGGGTTCGTTAAAATGATGGTTCATTCTATTGAGACGTTGGTATACGAAGGTTTCATTACGTGAAGGGATCACTATCCCTTTCACTCATAATAATGATGGTTGGTTGTGCCCAGGGTTCATGATCCGGAAGGTTCTTTGCACTGATTTACGGCAGTATGGTGGTTTCACCTTACGTAGAGTTCGTTATATCAATGATGTATTATAGCTTTGCGGAGTGTTCACTTCACTTAGGACCAGTCATACTGACGTATCGCTATATCGTGATATCACTCGACTAAGGGCGTCTTGTGCCAGAACTTGCTATACTGGAATTTCGTTATGTTGAAGGTTCGCTATAATCATGGTTCGCAATCCAGGTTCGCTATAATCGTGGTTCACTGTAACCGTGGTTCGCTATAGCCGTGGTTCGCTATAGGCGTGGTTTGCTATACTGAAAGGTGGATATAGTCAGCTTTTCTTACGTCTTTTGTTTTTTTATACCATTGGTTTATTATACGGAGGGTTCGCTATATCAAGGCTTTTTTGGACTGAGGTATCTCTGTACCTATGTTTCACTGTGCCGAGGATTCCTTGCACAAAGATTCTGCAAAGGAGGAGTGTGTTTGCACTGAGGGTATAGTCAAGTGCACTTAAACTTATATTACATGTTATACAAGGATGCCCATTAAAGACCAGACATTTCTAAGCCGGGTTAGAAAGAGAATATCGTATCTCACATCGAATTGGCAAGTTAAGTACTTGGGGTGGATTTTTGACACGGCAGTTGAAATAGGAAACTTGACACCCGTGTGTGTGTTGAGTAAAGTCTGATTATAGAAGGTTTCCCCTGCTTTTTCTGTGCAATGAAGTTTGTGATGTAACAGAGATGAAGATGGGCCAGAAATCCTCAATTCTTTGTGCAAGCGTACGGAATAAAAAATGCATCGAATATTTTTTATGTTAAGAGCAAGGTTCTTTCTAGGATCGATCGGTAGGATAGCTACATCGATATTTGTTTCATTTACGCGTAAGATATTAATTTGCTGCTGCAAACGATCTTTAGAAGGAAACTCAAAAGGATGCCACCCAAGGCACAATTTGCTAATAGGCGTCCGGCAACTTACGTCTTGTGGTTCTTGTAAAGCACGACCGGTCTTCTAAGGTCTCTTGTTCTACTTTTATTATTGATGCTAGAAAATAGTTATTGACCAGATAAGAGCAGAATCCACGGTTTGTGGAAGCGTATCACATCTGCAGTTGTCACAGCATATTTCAGTAGTGTAAATTGACCTAGATCAAGAGCAGTGGCTTGTCTTTGAACTGTTTGCTTAAGTAGGAATGCATTGAATGTTAGCGAGTGCCAACGTTCGGATTGATGGCTGTCATGGGGCATGGTAATAGAATGGAGTGTTTTTCGAAAATTAGCGACTGGACCTAGCAACGTCTTCGTGCTAAGTTTGTCTTAGGGAAGGTTAGACTTCCGGAGTGTGTTCAATCGTGCCACAGATTATACCAAAGTGCTGGTTTTTTGTTTTCACCTCTTACCATGCAAAGTTGTACTCATGGTGGATCCAAGATCGGCAAAGAAGAAGCGCCATCATCTCAAGACGGTATGAGCTAGAACTTGCAGCATCACTTTGATTGACTTCAAATTGGCTTTAAATTGATGGGAAGGAAATAGTTTCATCGGAGTTTGTGACATTCAATGTAAGGCCTTATGGGTTTTGTTACTTACAAAAATGCCGTCGGTTGTTAGATAAAGCCGTTTGCTCTTGCAACGTCTCTGTGATGGAACAGCCCGAAATTTTATGCAGACGACGAGGATTGGAAAGGAAGGCGATGCCCCATATAAACGGAAGAATATGGCTGAAATCGAGGAGGATTTTCTGGGACGATAAAAACTCCAAACTAACTCTTACCTACTCACGTTTCTATTCTTCTATTCGTTTTATAACAATGCTAAGGTAAGATGCATTTTGTTGTATCACATTTGCAGTTCGTTAAAATGGAACTC
>JAAAKL020011757.1:0-13460 GCA_010016065.2 Carybdea cf. marsupialis auct. non (Linnaeus, 1758) | reverse complement strand
TTGGAGCATAGAGCACTTTAAGACCGGATGCCCTTCCTGACATCACCAATGGTCCTTCCGGGAATTGAACCCTGACCATCTAGATCTGATGGCCGGGAACTTATCCACTAGACCACGGCGGCTCCAATTATACCAGTCACAAATTCAATCTTGCAAGCACTTCATTTCGTGATGAGACAATGCACATCATAATGTACATGTATACACTAAAATTCTTTTAAGTATACGTTTCTTCATTTTCTACTGCATTTTTGTATGGCATTGTTCATCCGACTCCAGCAAAATGTCTATACATAAAATGCTAGGGCACGATATCAGTTGCCTCTCGTGCAAGCCTTGTTGTCCTTGTAGTATTCAGCTACTGGCAGAAGTACTCAGTGTGGCCAAAATATGGACAAACATACATTATGAAATCCACAAACTATAATGTATGACAATGGTTTTTATTCAACACATAGTGTTAGGTTAGAGCAACAGGGAATCCACACAATTCAAGAGTCACCAGAATACCCTTGACATCAAGCTTGGCAACAGGATAGGTCCATGAAACAGCTTTTGGCTTCATGAACACCCTCTTGGCCATATCACCACAGTTCCAGATGAACATCCTGAGCCCAAGGGGGACCTCACCTTGGTTTACATCCATCATAAGATTTGTCTTCTGCAAATGTCCTGACTTTATAGGCAACTCCTGGGTCATATTTCCACGGGTTCAGAGGAACCAAGGTGACCTTGGCACCACCCTGAACATCATGGTGGATTTCATCCAACTCCACATCTATCACATGATCTGTCTCCTCGAAAACCTTTGACTTATGCACAACTTCAGAGACTCAAGGGTGCTCTAGGCAACACCTGAACGGCAAACTGGTGATTCAGTTTTCTAAAGCTAGATCACAATTGTAATAAATACATTTCAATTTCAATCCATCACATAGGCTACAATTTAAGTCCTGTTAGTTGAAGGTGCAAAGTGCAAAATCATTGTATGTTGTATGGTGGTAGCAAATGCCAACTTGTGTGGGACATACTCCTTAGTCAGGATCTGCTGATATGCCATTTCTGTTAATCTGGCTCAATGAGTCAAAATTAAGAAAAAAGTACAACTGTGAAAATATCAAGATTGAATTACTTTTCCATCCTCTGACTGGCCAAAAAATTGAAACTGGCACTGTTCTTGAGGAATCTTCCCAACAATGATATTTGCTATTGCTTATTTTGCCTTGACTAGAAGGAATTTTCAATCACTTCTAAGTAAAAAATTTCTGATCACATTTTCCAAACCCTCTCATCACAAATTGTGATTTACAATCTGTTAATTCAACCCTTGTTGCTACTGTGTCTGCACATGTGAAGAACAGATAGGCTCAAAGTCATGACAAGAGGAATTTTGTATGAACATTTTAAATAAAATGAGTGAATACAATTGTATCACTCTCACAGGTGTTCTCTAATTTCTATGAATTCTTATGACAAGCTTCCTATCTCTAGTTAAAGTAGTCACTGTTTGGTGAAACCGTTTAGCAAGGTAAATCCATCGATACAACCAACTAGCAAGTTTTATTCCATAAATAAACTGATCTAATATCATCTTATGTCTCACAGAGTGGTAGTTAACTTTCAAGAACTGTTTCCCATTGAGCCTTTTGAAAGATAAATGTTGAGAGATTGGGCTGAATTGGTAAATGGTTTGTGCAATCAAGGATTAAAGCTGAGAATATATAGCAAACCAATGGCAATGATTTTATGCACACCAAGAATTTGATATTTCCGGAATACACACGAGATCTGCTGTGGCTAAGGAGTCAGGCTCACATACCAGAGGCTATTGGTTTGAATCCCACCTAGTCAAATGTAAAGACTATCAGTAGGAAAAGGTAATGGGAGTCCATACCTCTAAAATGTGCTCTCTTCCCAGGACCTGGCTCACTCTGGCTGGGCAATAGGCTATGCTCAAAATTGAGTATGGCACAAAAATGACTTTAAATGGAAACCTATCTGAATTTTGACATGATAACTTGCGTTTGTACTGGTCATGTCTGATCATACAATAGGTCTGCTAATATGACCTTGCTTTCCAACATCATAAATAGTAAGCAAGATACCGAAATCTTGTCAGTTGATGTTTTCCATAGAACTGGATACAAATCTGAAGTCTGCTAGGGACAATTAGTACATCTTGCATAATCTAATAGCAGGCAACGGGTTTTCATCCAGTGCCCATCCAGACAAACTTGGGAAGGATATAAAGAGCCAATGTTGCAAATATTTGGAGTGAGGTTTATTTGCCTTCAGATTAGCTTTTCTAAATTCAAGATTGAGCATCACGGAAATTTGAACGGTTTTTCTTTTGCTGTGGATGTTGATCTAACCAACCATTCTACATTTGGAGTGCCACCTGGAGTGGTTAAACACCATACCAATTCCAACCAAATATTCATTTCCATGGTAAATTGTGGCAGTAAAGGTATTAATCTGCTCCTTCACTGTTTTTAAAAACAACACAAAAGACATTAGAACCAAATAGAAATAAAAATGGCCAAACGTTGGTAAGGAAAGACCTTTAATACACAGACAGTCAATTACTGTATCTACTACCTTGAATCAGTCATGCCCCTATTACACAAGAGCTTCCTACACAAATCTTCACAAGCCATGAAACCTTCGGTCAAAGATTTGCTCCTATTTTCTGCTCCCATCCATGATGCAGTGTCTCTCTAAAAACCATGACTGTAAGTTCCCTTGATAAGTTCACACAACGGGATCTAATTAAATGCTTGCGAGATACCTGACAAAAGAACCAAAAGACTCATGGAATGCACCTTACTATGAGCTCTGGGTCTTGCAATGTTTAACTATACATACACAAAAAAGATATCTTACAAAGACTAGCAGAACCTGATTCTATTGAGATTTGTTACAAGCATGTATTTTGAATTAATCGAATCAGTAGGCATATTTCTCTGTGTCAATCCATCAGATACATATGACTTAGACTTCAATCTTCGAGGTCTCACCTCCTTTGCAAGACTGACTCCCGTTGATGAAACTATTTTCTATTTCTTTCCTTTCTCGTGTACGTATTACGTAAAACTGATTTCAATTTCTTTTCAGGTTCAATGTGTTTCACAGTTGAAATACATGATGTCGTGACTACCTGTGTTGCATCCATCCGATCTGATCTTACCTGTTGCTCATATTGCATTTGGCAACTCGACCTAGATTCAACGGTAACATTAAAGCTGCTTTGTGATCAATAGGTAGCAACGACCAGTACTGAGAAATTCACCGTCGTCATACAATAGTCATGAAGGTCCTCCGAGGCGTTCAATTGCAAGTTGCATGCAGTGATGACGTTGAAGGGCATGCTATAAAACCCTTTTTAATCATGGAAAGCAACACATGGCAAAAATTCATATTATTATTTCGAAGCAAACAGTGGCTGAGTTTATCTGTGAAACGTGCTACCGACTGAAGGGTGAGTGGGTGTTATTAGAGTGATATAAAATTATATCTTTTGTCGATTATGGAGAAGAGTACGGCTGCCAGTCATATCTAAGCCAGTAGCCAACAACTTCATATCAACGTACGGTATATCTAAACTGAAATCTCCATTCGGCATAGGCAAAGAAGAGAGATCTGTAAAAATGATATTTGGATAACGACGAGATTATAAAATGTGGTGTAAACGGTAATATGCACGGCGGTGAACCAGCATGGCATGAAACATGAACAAGACTCTGCCACTGTCTCCTCTTCGGAAAACACGTGGAATCCATTGCGTAAGGGCATCTCAAGCCTAAATTCAAAAGGCGCTGACCACAAACCAAAGTTATCAAACAATATTTCCCACACATCCATCTAGTCAGGTCAAATCCTGCAAAACTATTATGTTGGGTCTGAATCGTTGTTTTCCATCCAACAACAAACTTTGGAGCACGAAAACAAGATAATCGGCGCTTAAAAGAGGCTACCCGGAAGAGGCAATTGTCTACTTTCTCATTGCCAGCATTACACTAGCGATTCATTGGGATGATAATACTCCTTCTTTTCTTTAACAGTGGACAGGCTACAGCGAGTGTCAATACAAAATAAGTCGTTTCATCGTTGTTAGTGCAATATCATTGCAATGAAATACGAGTGGTCCAATGCACAGGGCCTTAAAGGACAACTTCCTTCACTGCACAAAACTCTGTGTAAATGGCAACTGCAGAAACGGCGAAAGGTTGCTACTTTACGTCAAGTTGGTATTCCAGCTAAGGTTCAAACTTAATACCAACTTCATCCTGTTTTTCACCACGGTTATAAAACATTTCGTGAGTTGAACTGTAGAGGACTATCATAACATCACCTTATTGCGTGCCCAACAGGATCGGTACGTAATAATTGAGGACTGTGTATTTAGCTGAAGCGACTTCTACTCTCGTACCAAAAAATACTTCAAATCAGATCATAAATCATACTTTTAAGCTCTATCTCGCGTAAGACAAAGGATGAATACTACCTCAAGTCTTTTGAATTTGATGCAACAGGAAATTAAGCTTTTTACTGAGTTGCTGCCACATACGGCAAGAAAACCTACACAAGAAATGCCATCATAGGTAAGTACAAACAATGCAAGTACCAGGTTTGCATCTTTCCTCTTTGAACACAGACCTATTATTCAAGCACTGAAGCTGAACACCAATGTCACGACCTCGACACATGGCATTCCATGCCGACTTCGAGCTGCTAAAAATCCAGTAAAATAATCCAGCCACGTACTAACCTACACTAAGTTTTGTATACGAACAAGCGCTGACAAAAACCAAAAACTAAGATCTCTGATAAATTCATAGCCCAAGGCGAGTCATTAACGATAAGATAAGCCTTATGGGAGCCAACTCATTACAGTAGCCTAAGCAAAACATCTCAGGACGAAACACGACACCTTCGATCTTGAAATCTAAGAATAAAGTTTCGATCAACGACGCGACAAATCGTTGAGAAACTTTCAATCTGTGCTCCATTGTATTTCTCCCTGGCTCTCCAAAGTATCTCGCCATGCCAATGAAACACTTACCGTAAATTTTTCCGACTTATCCGATTTCAGTGTTTCCGAATCAGGCACAGTGACTCCGATTTCCCGGGTAGGGTCTAAATTGCCACTGCCCGCCATTGCTTTGGGCATGATAGGCCTAACTTGCTACAGCTTACTTTAGATTCTGCTTTTACAGTCAGCTATGTACAGAAAGCTCTTAGTATACAAATAAGGTCTGTAATCTTCTAAGTAAAGTCCACTGGTCAAAAACGATCTCAAAAACTGCTGTGTATGAGTTTGTCTCTTCCTCTACCAGGCAGCTTGTCGATCTGATTCATCACTCCTCTTTCTTTGTTTCCTATTTCCTTCAGTTGGAGAATAAACAACGCCTGCGACGAAACATTACTTCGTCAGCGGTATGCGCAGTAACGGATCCTCGATCACAGCTGCATGTCCTACTTTAACCTCGCTTTAAAGTATAGAACTTTTCTTGAAAGTCAGTCTTGTAAAGCGGCACCTGCAAGTATTATGCCACAAACTTGTCTTCAGCTACACCACGCCAAAAGCGTACTGAAGAGGGATTGCTACTTTGGCCTCAAATATCATCAAAATTCCAATGGGCTGATTTTAAAAACATCAAAATTCCAAGGGCTGATTTTTTAGTGACAGAATGTGATAGTTATCAGAAAATGAACAATTTTATAAACCTAATCTTCAAATTTTGGGGTGTTTCCCGTTCAGGAACAGCGGTATAGTACGTTGTGAAAAAATGCAGGAAGGTTTAATTAACCGATTGTTTGCTATAATTTGCTTTCCAGTCTTACATATCTCCCCCCTGTTTAAATACAATACGATGTTATTTTGCAAAATATAACCCACCAAAGTCTAACAAATACATGTCTTACCTATTTGTTTCAATATACGGTACTTTTGTCTATTTAAAGTAAACGTGCATTCAAAATCAGGGTACTGCGAAATTCCTACATTAAACTCTATTTATTGCACCTTTTCAAAGAGCAAGAATATGGTTGCGTAAAGCTAGTAAAAATGTTAAATTGTGTTAGCGACGTATTCTACTAGAAACTACACTATCATTACAAGCAGTTATTTTATGAAGCCATAAATTCAATGTGCGATTATAATTTATAACACCAACGATTTGGAAAGAATGGCAGAATCTTTAGGAAGGGTGAATACTCTTGTACTGTGGTAAAATGTGGATCTCATGCATGCAATACACATGCTCATATTCTCACCACGTCTGGAAGGTTCGGAGGATTCGTATTACGTAGCAAACCTGCAGGGTGACGGGGGACGAGCTGCGGTTTATCACTTCCTAGCCAAGCGTGGTCAGCAATAGTATAGCCAGATTCTGACGATGGTGATAAAGACGAGGAATGTTTACATGCATGGGTACAACATTCATGGTGGGAATAACTACAATAAGTGCATTTTAATATCAAGTAAGTAAGTAAATAGAATCTGCATTCCCCCCGGGGGGCGGCTAAGAGGGCCATGTGTAAAGAGTACGTTGTAACTAAGTTTACAATTACAAACAATAATCATTGGGAGCGACACACTGCTAAGAAATGGTAACTTATGTGCCATTAGCCTAGAATTGCTCTTCTTCTGATGTACATTTGGCATACCTAAATCTTTAATTCCTCGCATAAAATTAGTAGTATTGAAGATAAAATGTATTGAACTTGAATTTATCACAACTTTCTGCGTGCCTCCTTAATTTTTCTCAACCCTAAGTGCCCTAGCAGTACTCGTTGCCCTATTTGAAGGGTGGTTGAGAGTTGTAGGGGAAGGGCCTCCGGATGTATTGAGCCCACACGCTATTCAAGGTGGAAAAGTAAACTTTGCGTCCCTCATTTGAAATACTAGTTGATTGATTGATTTTCAAAGGCGAGAAAGCGTGTACGTTTAAGGTTCATGAGCATTAAAGTTGCAAGCCTGGTGAATTAGTGCGATACCTTTCTTCCTCAGAAAAGGGTACCGCGAAAAGTTGGGAGGTTGGGAGGAGGTGATGCAAAAGCTTTCTAGTCTCTCATCCTTAATCCTATTACCCTTCCTCTTCTTTTGCATGATAGAACGTTGCCGTTTATATAATGTAATCAACTGTTGATAACTCAAACTGACAGGGGACGGGGGAAACTCATCAAGTATACAAGACATCGAGAGTTAACTATACGCGTTTTTACGCTAAACCCCTTCAACTCCATTGGCCCGGTCTTTACTCATTGTAAATCTGCATTTGATCTTCGTTCTGGCAGAATTAAACGGTTTTGTTCTAAGAAATGCCAAATAAACTTCTGCTGCAGTTAATTTAAATAGTCTAAAATGATTAGTGATATTCAGTGATCAAGACGAAAAAGATGGGTCAGATAGGAATGAAAACTTTTTATGCTATAAAAATAACGTAAACTAGCATTTAAAAACTTTAACTGTCTTGAAAGTGCAATTATGATGTGTGATACAAGTATGAAGAACAACAAGAGATTCGTTCCTGGGCTTTTCTAGGATGCTTTGTCAATTCAAGAACGACGAGAAATACATATGGGGATAACCAGTAAAACTACTTTTGAATAAGCATTTGAAACTTTATGCAATCTACTTGTGGAGTAGAATATACTTGTCTGCATGTACTTCTCAAGGACGAGTTTATGATAGTGGATGTGCATCAAAATGCGTGATAACCGGTTTAAGAGCTTTTTAGACCATTATTATGGTTGCAATGAGAACATGTTGTGCTGTAGTAAGTCAGTGCCATTTAACACGTAAAGAACACTTAGGTTTCAAGTAATTTACAAGTTTTCAAAGGACGGCTCTTTAAAACAGGTTTTTAGTCAATGTAACGGCACAATTTAAAAACAATTTTAACACCAGATGATTATAGTACCAGCAAAATGAACAGAGCGTTTCAGAAAATTGTGACATGGCCACCTGGTTGCGTTTCCCGCCAATTACGGATTATCTGTAGAACCTAAAGAGAAGATTAGATCATTCACGATGGTCAAAATATTTTGATCTGGTTAAGTCCATTACGTCAGTTGTTGTTTACAGTGGTAAGAAGCATGTTCCCGTATTCATGGAATAGCAGAGACAGCAGTTTAGTGTCGATCTTTTGGTCGAAAATTTACTCAAGACCAGCTTAGGTAGAGACTTCTGACGTGACTTTAACATTAAAATTTCACTGAGTCTACGTGATAAACAAAGGCATTAGGTTGTCCCTGGGAAACTAAAACGTGTTGCTTAGCATGTGGAGGATCTGTGGAGTTGCATAGCTTGCAGAAATTCCACACAAAGACGAAAACAATCAGAAGACAGCCCACTGCAAAGCAACTACACCTTGAAAGAAATCTCATTATTCGGCTCCTTAAAATGGATGACATGTTTGTTTAACGTTAAGGATTAGATATATTAAAAAACAAGAACAAAGGCCATATTTCGGAGATTTTCCTGCAAAAAGTTAAGAATTGGTGGTTGCACCCCAGTGTATTGAATCCAGTGATCTCTAAAAAAGACTGGATGGAGCTTCCCATCGATTCCAACTACGAAAAAGTGTAGTCACGAGTACTGGCCCCCATTAGTTAAAATAACGCCGGAATGTCCGCCATGTTCCGAAAGACTGTTCATAAGCTTTGTGTGATGGGGAATGAAATGGTGTCCAATGACTGACCTCACTTTCAGAAGGAAGGTGCTCGATCCAGTGTTTTTTAGAGATCAGTGATTGAATCTGAAGCGATGGTTAGCAACAGAGAGTTGGGTACGAATGGCATCGCAGATGATTGGTGCTCAATAGCATAGATCAGCAATGTTTATGACCTGACTTGAAGATAATTGATGTGAAAAGCCGTATGCTGTAAGGTAACTCCTCCTCACAAACACTACCCATCACTTAGTTATAGTATTTCTATATCTTTGCCGTTCTTTTGAATGTCCATTTTCTTTACCTGGAAAAACGGTATTCATAACTGTCCCTAACATAAGTTGCAATGAGCGCTTTTTAAACGAGGATCACTCCAATTGCATAATGGTATCTAATAGGACATTAACTTGCACGTTGAGGCTTCCGAGGTTGCTATTTACAATTCTTCGAAATTACACATGCGGTTTTTCTTTTGCGTAGACAAGCAGATAATAAAGCACCAAAGAAAAGTACACGAATTAAAGGATAAAAGGGTAGATAGGCAAGCAGACAGACAAGTAGATATAGATATGATATATATTTTTGTACAATTATACAGTGAAAATCAATATATAATTAGTCTTGTAGATATATATATATATATATATAAATAGTCGACATCAGGTTAATGACTAGGCTAATTGATCATACCTTTCATTACGTATGTTAAAACTAGGCTCTACTGGATGTAAACTGCGTTTTCTCACGCGTTGTAAGATGGATGATTTATTGTAAAGGAATGGGAACAAGTGAACACTCTCGAATATTAGGTGCCTTTCTCAACTTGCTCAATAACTCTGCCCTATCTAAAATTCAATTTTACATTCTCCCACGACATTTTTTTATAAACTCTGAAAACAACAACAATTGCTATATCATTAATCTGAATTGTACAGCAAGATGTCTGAAAAATTTGCCTGATGATCGTGAATACGTGAATCTAGGAGTAGCAAATTTCCAAATCTCTTCCTTTAGTGTCTCTTTCTATCAATGTATTCACTTATTTGCTATGAAAATAAAAAAAAACAATTTAAGAATGTCCATTAAAATAACATTGACGAAGCTAACCAGTTACAATAACGTATCAAAAGATAAAACCTACTTTGAATAAAACACCTCAAATTCAAAATAAGTACTTTGACTGATAGTAAGGATTCTCTCTTCGACCTCGACGTAAAGGTGGTCAACTACTTAGTTAGTTGGACGACTAACTCAGAGAAGGACAAAGAAAGACGCCGAGAGGAAAACAGTTACTTGTACTCTTTACACATTTATGTTGAAGTACCGTAAGTGTGACAACTCTGGCTTTTCAAAACATAAGTAAAACCCATCAGACGGGCTTTTAACCCCCCCGCCCCAACATTTCCCTTATATGAACTAAGTGAGCTCCATCACTGCGGTAAAGAAAAGTCACCAAATACGAGGAAGACTACTACTACAGTCTTAAAAGAGACTTTATCCTTCCGTGAACGTGATAAACTGCAAAACAAGAGGAAGAGTTGATAGAAAAGGAAATAAGCGGACTTACAAAGAGTTACATGATTAGTTCGTGTTGCAGATATTTGTATTTTGCAGCGAACCAAAATCACACTCCTAAACACTTGAAACGCTCCAAAACATATGTAAACACATTGCAAATTCATATCTAGCCTCTTATTACTTATTTTGCAAACCCATGAATGCAAATAACAACAGCTGCCGTAGGAAATTTGCTGACTAAGAGCCTTTCGTACATATTAATTGCAGGTAGTGAAAAGGGTGTAATTTTCAAATGCATTATATCAAAATAGTTTCAAGATGGGGCATATCAAATATTGACTGTAGGAATGTAAATTATTCAGCAGGCAGTGTAACTGTACTTGTAGTCTCAGAATTTTATTGGAGAGTTTTCGCTTCATATGATAAGCAATTGTATTAGAAACAAAGACAGAGCAGCTTCTACAATACACACCCTAGTCCATTATCTAATTTTCTTACTTAAACCTATGTATTCCTGTAGCTAAGACGATTTTGCAGAATATTTTTGACAAAAATCAAACCTTGATCTTAATGGTTTTTTTGCCTGAAAAGTACTCCTTTAGATCAAATGCTAAGACGAATGATCAATCTATTTCTTCTGACTCCATTTGATTAAACATATCTTGATTTAGATACTAGCAGTTTGACTGTAGACTGTTCCTGCGATCTCTATCTACCAACGCATATCCTAGAATTCCTCTGAGGCTAATTTCTTTAAAGTGCTGTGCCCTCTAATGTGCTGGTGATCATGGCCACTGCTTTTAATCATGTGCGATGTGAATAGTGTCTTTTATGATGACATGATGACATTCCAAATCTTACAGATGTTTTCTCATTACACTACTCGAAGCTTTCTTCTGACACTTATGCCCTGCTTCAGTTAGAATGGTCTTCTCATGCTCATCTTTTCAAATTATGTGGCCTAGAAATTATATTTTTCGTTCTCTGAATGTATCGACAAGTGTTTTCCGTAGTTTACTTAATCTGCACAGGACTTCTTAATTTCTTGTGTGGCACCTTCAGATAAAACAGCCATTTTGTTAAAATTTGATATCAACTGATTCGATTCAAGATAGACAGATGTCTCAATCACTATTCAGTTTCAGTGCGCTTTAAGCAGCCGAAACACACGTCTTCAAATGCACAGTTACATTTCCTTTTAAACTGATTTTGGAACAAAACATTATTGAGCAGATTTAAACGCTGCAAACACAGCTCTCGTTGTGTCAGATATTTGTTGGTAGGAAAGATGTTTGCTCATAGGAAAGATGTTTGCTTGAAGGAAGGAGGTTTCTTTGTTGGTAGGAAAGATTTTTGTTGGTAGGATAGATGTTTGTTTGTAGAAAAGATGTTTGTTGGTAGGAATGATGTTTGTAGGTAGGAATATCTTTGTTGGTAGGAATATGTTTGTTTGTTGGTAGGAAAGATATTTGCTTTTAGTTTAGGATGTTAGTTTGTTGGTAGGAAAGATGTTTGCTCGTGGGAAAGATAATTGCTTGTAGGGAAGATGTTTACTTATGGGAAAGATGTTTACTTGCAAGAAAGATGTTTTCTTGTAGGAAAAATGTATAATTTGTTGGCAGGAAAGATGTTTGGTAGTGGGAAAGATACCTGCTTGTGGGAAAAATATTTCTTGTAGGAAAGATGTATAATTTGTAGGTAGGAAAGATGTTTGCTCGTGTGAAAGATGTTTACTTGTAGGAAAGATGTCTATTTGCTGTTAGGAAAGATTTTTGTTGGTAGGATAAATGTTTTTGTTTTTAGGGAAGATGTTTGTTTGATGGTAGAAAGATGTTTACTGGCAGGAAAATGTTTGTTGGTAGGGAAGATGTTTATTTGTTGGTAGGGAATATCTTTGTTTGTTGGGAATACGATGTTTGTTTGTTGGTAGAAAACATGTTTCTTTGAAAGTAGAAAATATGTTTATTGGCAGGAAAATGTTTGTTGGTAGGGAAGATGTTTATTTGTTGGTAGGGAATATGTTTATTTGTTGGGAAGACGATGCTTGTTTGTTGGTAGAAAAGATGTTTGTTGGTAGGGAAGATGTTTATTTGTTGGTAGAAAAGATGTTTGTTGGTAGGGAAGATGTTTATTTATTGGTAGGGAATATGTTTATTTGTTGGTAAGAATGTCTTTGTTTGTAGGCAGAAAAGATGTTCGTTGTTAGGAAAATGTTTTGTTGGTTGGAAAGACGTTGGTCGGTGGAAAAGATATAGACATGGCCAAAAGAGACATTAATTTGCTTGAAGGTATGCAGTACGTGTAGCATCACAGTGACACCTGCAGTGCAGAGCCTAGCTTACCTAACCTTTTTGGCGGCGATAGTAGCGATTTCCTTTTGATTTATGCTCTCAGCAAGTGATTTCCTACTACGCAGTTGATTCAGCAAAATGCACAAGGAACGCGTTTGTGGACAAGGAACGTATACCTTAGCTGAAAATGATTTTGCAGCACATTTCTTTATAAGTAAGTCCCTTTTAAGATTTTATTCAGGTTCCTGATTAGAATGTGTAGTAAGGTCTAATTTAAACGTGCTTTTGCCTATAAAAAAAACTAAATTTCGCTGCATAAATTTTTATAAGAAAGCCTTCTTCAATATACTTACATGGCCTTAGGCTATATGTATGTTTATAAAGTTTGAGCCACACATATCTGAATACTATCATTATTCGGTGCCTTTAAGAAGCGCGTCCTTACTTAAATCCTTGTTAAATACTTATATCCTTGTTAGACGTCTTATTGAATAAGCGCCTTCTTACTAGACTCCTCGTTAAACAAGTGCCTCCTTCTTAGACTGCCCATTGAATACGTACCTCCTTACTAGAACCTCAGAAATGCGCACAGATACACACAGTTTCGTCTGCTGTCATGCACCCCTAAAGTAAAAAAACTCCGACAAGATGCTTTCGATTGTCTCGTTTACAGATCTGCGGAAACGTTTTGAAATTGTACATCACAACTCTCTTACTTCAAAATCGCCTTGCTATGATACAATGGATAGGATCTATGTTGGCAAATTAGTCGTGCTTTTCATTTCTCAAATTGTGCACAATGTCGCCTAATAATGTACATTCTAGGTCAAGTTCGAGACTAAAAATCTCTGCTTTGTCGCCCAAATATAGAACAAAAAGATAATGGACTTTTAGTTTTTTGATCGCTCACGAAGCTGGCCCTCTGGGAGAGGGGGGGCGGTTGAGATTTCAAAAATTTCGAAGGGGGGCGGTTAAT
>JAAAKL020011756.1:0-13461 GCA_010016065.2 Carybdea cf. marsupialis auct. non (Linnaeus, 1758) | reverse complement strand
GGAAAAAGAAGAAATATAGAGAAAAACAGTGTTCCTCCTTGCGTTATTAAAAATATATCTTGGACATCTTCGGTCCAGTGGGTAATAAAAATAACGAAGCGGATAAATCTTGTTCCTGACACCAGCATTTACAGGAAACCTTCCTTTATGGGGCAATACTCACAATGTAACTCAATTTGCCCTAAAAAAGCATTGCCGCTGCTCTGGTTGAGCGGCTTCTTTGTATATCCTCTCAAAAAGCAAAGTTAAAGGAGAATTTAACTACATTTAATAATATCTTTTTTTTGAAGAAAATGGTGTCCATAAATTTTATCAACCATTTTGTTTCTAAAAAGATTTCTAATTGTTTATTTTCGTTAAGTACATATAAATTTAGCCCCAGCTTATCAACGGCTGGATTGGAATGTTTCACAAGATATGAGAAGAGGTTAGAACAACTGTGAATACAAATTTTCCTATTGTTACACCAAGTGTTGTTTATTCGGCCCAAATTGCTAATTACAGCCCCAAAGGACTTAAAACCTGCTGTACAAGATTGTTTCTTGGCTTATAAATTTACATATTGCTGTGGCAGCAGGTGATTTGCACTCCAGAAGGTGGCTGTGACCAGTGTCTGACAAAATTATTTAGCAAATAAATCCGTCGCTTAACTTGATAAATTAAACGCACTTCTTAACAATCAGGTTCCGAAAGATAGTCGTCTCTGTTTTTTGTTCGACAAGGGCTGATGCTCTCAACAGTCAATTTCTAAAATACATGCAGAGTAATATATTGTGGTAAATGCAATAAGCTTCTTCTTTGGTGATTCTCTCTCGCGTTCCGGGCAACGACTGTTAGCAACAATGAGAACAGATTGTGCAATTGCTAATAATAGGTTTCAAGTGGCATTATAGGCATGCTGTAATCGTTATCAGTTAAAGTCCTATTACAATACATTAAAACAAGAAAATTGAAAAGAACAATCCGTTTCTCTGTGTTCACGTTGCCGAAGTGACCAAAAGAAGAGTTTAAGCTAAATCTAGGATAAAACTCATTGCAGAATAATAAGAATTAGAATTTCATAAGTTTGATAAGTAATCGGCACTGTCAGTTGCTATACAGAATGTTCAGTTATTCTTTTAACTAAGCACAAAAGGTTGTAGTACATTTGGGATCCACGATTAAGAGATGCATCCAGAAATCTCAACTGTTTGTCATTAAAATATGTGTAAAAAGACCTTATTTGGTCGTGTTTCAACATTTGCATATTTTACATCACACAGGTTGGTGCCATTGGCTTGCTTAAATTTTTATATTTTTAATTTCCAACTATTTTCAAATATCATACCTTTACTGCTTTAAAACTTCACAAAATTGATTATTATGAGAGGAGAAGCTTCTTGTGACAATAAAATAGGAAAAAATGTTTAATGTTTGTTGTTACTGCTTAAATCTTATGTGTGTTATGTTTGAAAAGAATTCGTTGAGATCATGCGACTTAGGATAACTGAACTCCGTTGTGACCGGGGATATTACAAGTAAGTAGGTAAGGAAATAATATTTGGCACAAGAATGAAAGTTTACACGAAAATGGTGCCAATGTATTTTAAATGATTAAAAATATGAAGTCCTTAAGTATGAGTATTGCCATCGCCATATTTGTACTTCAGCACAGTAACAGACAGATAAAATAGAGGGTGCAAGAATTATCATGTGAGATATATAGAAACTTGTCTCTTTAGGTGCCATTCTCAGGCCGTAGGCTGATATGACCATCCATTTTCCTTGATAATGTCATGCTTATCATGATTAATTATTCAATTTATATGTGTTCCTTTAGCCATTCTTCAAGAATACCAATTTGCTTTCAATTTTATTTCCTTCCCCACAATCCTTTCTGTAAGTATTTTTAGTTCTCCTACCTGATCCTTATCTATGTAGCCTAAGAAAGAATTTTCATAATTCCCAAGTCTAACGATATCTGCTGAAGAGAACCTAGCAGATGAAATGACTATATAACAGGCATTTCCAGGGGTGGAACATAAATAAACTATGTTATAAAATATAATCAGTTCATTTGGACTACTGCTGGGAAGGGCGAACGGCATAATAAAGAATTTTCAAAGCACATTCTCTTTTACCAATAACGGGCACAGCTACACTAAATGCATTTTCCCGTTAGCAATCACCACCCTATCGTCGTCGAATAAGCTACCATTTGGAGGAAGCTAGTGTAATCTCTTGTTCTCTTTCGGTATATAAATAATATCGTGAAAAACTGCAGGATAGTTTCTTCACTTGGGATTTGCTTTAAGCAATAAATTGTAGCGGATTACATAATCAGCGATTTAAAGTAAGAGAAAAGGACTTTCAATCCTTCATATCTTTATCATAGACGCCATTCCATTGAATATTCCATATTCATTACAGAGAAGAAATTTGTGTTAGATTGGTTGTTTTCAGTTGAAGCAACTTTCAAATTTCATTTAATAATCGTAGTATTCCACCAATTTGTATTAAAGTCATATCAATATCAATTCCATGAATGTAATCAAATCTCTTGTAACCCTATGTATAGGGTTACAACTTTGATTTGCTTTGGATCGGTTAAAATCTTTAATGAAACGAAGTCAGAGTTTTCGTAGAAGGATATGAAATTTATAGGACTTTTGTACCTCTCCACGCAGCGTGATTATTGAAAACTGCGGGGAAAATCCTATGAACTAAGAATTTGTGTCAACTAACAACATGATGATGGATTCTGCCGTCGATACGACGTATAAGATCTCAACTGTTCGATCAGCTGAGCAACCGACTCTGTGAATTAGAGTAAAAGTGGCTGAGTAGACCACAGTCACTTGTACCCTTGACATGTTCTTCAAGCATGTTCAGCGTGACACACATGTGTGGCAAGGCTGGACTATCCGAATACAGGTACAATCCATTCGACGGAACATGGTTAAGGCGTGTCGGTAATGCAAATTGCTACTATTAGGAAGGATCCATATATTTTCTATGAGATACAGTTAAGGCATTTGTTTATGGAGAATTACGAAAATTGTAGGATAGCGAAATCCGACTGCAGATAAGATACTCATTGTTTTCAAGTCATTTGGGTTGGTAAGTCATCTTTGCTGAACTGAAAGGATTGTCAAAGCAAAATATGTTGTGGATGATTGATATACGAATACCTTTTCAAGATGTGACCAAGTAGCTCTTATTTTACAGCAAAGTGGAGTTCCCTTCTAATTTAACAGGCAATGCCTTAGCTCAAACCTCAATTTTTTATTATCTGTCTACATCTATTGCAGTAATACTGGCTTATACGCCCGTTTATCGAAATGTATAACACAATTTCAGATTATCTATCTTTGTTATCTTCTATTGTTTTTTCCTCTTCATAGGTATATAAATTTACATCTCTAGTATTCTTTGGTTATTATCCATGCATGGCTCCCTTACAGAGGCTGCTATAAAAAAGACTCGTCTTTCTACTACAGGAAGGTTTCCTGTTTATTTGCAGCATTCTCTTGCTATCCTGAGATAAATTTATTATACGTTGCTCGTTATCCCCGGAAATGTACTGGACGCAAATTAAAATCCTGTCCATGACATACTCCAACATTAATGACATTTCTTGATTAAAATTGCCAAAACACGTAAAGAGCTCTATTTAATAATCGAGGTGCGAAACAAAGTCTCAACATGAAATTAGTGCCCAACATAAGGCGTGTAGATAAAACATACTGAAGCGAAAGCTTTCATCACATTTTGAAGAATTCTTCCGCCATCTGTGGATAAAAGTAATTACAATTAGAAAACACCCGGAGTTAAGTCATGCACGTAAACAATAAGATGCATTAACAACTGATAAGATACTCCCTAAAGAGGGAGAGGGGGATTGAGCATCTGTTTACACTTAACAAGGGGAAAAGTTTAGACCCAAAAAATCTTTCATTGACCAGAAGCTCGAACTCTGAAGTAGCAAGCTTGAGTATCAGAAAACTCTTCCAGTTATAAGTGAAACTCCCAAGTGATCTGATAAGCGTCTATAAAATTAAAGCATTGTCTGACCTAAATTTGCTTCGATACAGCGACAATTAAGATGCTAAACAAAATTTGTTGCAATAGTTTCAACTTTGCATTGTAATCCAGTTTGATACGTTTGGCTAAAAATTTAGCTTCGGGTTATGAAAATATAATTTTAATCTAAGATGCAGGGAAATATCTGTGACCCGTTAATGTGAGTTCTCTAATAACGGAAAACGTTTCGTTGACATTCTAAGAAGCCTTAATGTTTTAGCGAAAATATTTTTGAGAAGGTAATTTTGTGTAGTATTTGTTAAACTCACTTTATGTCTTGTAAATGTAATTTGGAATAAGCATGATTTGCTTGTGTGGATATCGTGATCTGCTGATGCGACTATATCTTACTCGTGAAGACATACCATGGCTGAAAGAGGGTAATCAAATGTACGTGCTTCTGTTATAAAATTGATGTATGATGCTTAAGAAAGAGTGTTATCATATTATCATGTACACACTTTGGTGAGCCCATTTGTAGTGACCAAGAACAATTTATAACACCTAAAAATGTAACTTGATAGATTACAGTAGATGGAAAGGATAAGCTCTTGGTCCTGAATAACATTTTTTCAAAATGTGATGTTGAAGTCAAATGTTAAGAAACATATATATGTTAAATATCATATAAGCTATTTTGATGCTATCTTGTATTGGCAGACATTCTTTCTTTCCTAATGCACAATAACCTGATTGACATTCAACATATCCTTCATAACAAAAGGACAGTACACTTTGCGATTTCATTGACGATATATGGTTTCTGCTACATATCATTTTATTTCAAGAGGTTTAAAGACATTCAAGGTGTAAGAAGCCTCTCGTGAGAAAATGACAATGACAAACAACACTTAAAATCAATAAACTACAACAGATGAATGTCTAAAGCAGTAGTTCCCAACCAAGGCACCGCTGCACCGCAAGGGATATTTGATTGTACCGCAACGCCGATCAAGAAGCATTCATTTCATTATCAATATCGCAGCAAGCATGACTTTGTAAATCCGTATTTCAGAAACACGCTCTTTTGGTGAGATGTAAAGATTCGGCGTTGAATACCTGCCATACTCACAGAGCTGCCGAAATATCGATTTTTAGCACACACGCATAAAGTGTAGAGGATCGATCCACAGAACTTGTATCATAGACAGCCAGCGCGCGCACAGACTTGGTACGAGAAGAAAACTTCCCGACTGGGCGCTTACGTGTGCACTGTTAGTCTTTCATAGTGTGCCAAGTATAATGTCCGAGATGCAAGCTTCTTTCCGCTTTGTCTACATGGTAACACAGTGTAAGAAACCTCACACTATAGGCGAAGGATTGACAAAGACATCAGTACTAATGATGCCAGAATTAATGTGTGCGATAGACGCGAAGCAGAAAATAGAGCCAGTTCCTTTATCGAACTATACTGTTCGCAGGTGTATAGATCTGATCAAGTTGTGGAGACTGTGAATGAAACTCGTTTCAGCTTCCAGTTAGATGAGACCGAGACAACAGATGTTTCTTCTGAAGCGCAAGTTTTGGTATTCATTTGCTTTCAAAATAATGGTTATTTCATCGAATAATTTTTATTCTGTCGTCCGCTCGTTACTTCAGTTATAGGAAAAGATCTCGTAAATGACTTCTTTTCGTAGTACGGACTTAAGTGGAAAAATTGTGTGGCTCTTTCGACAGACGGAACCCTGGCCATGATGGAACATAAGAAAGGCTTTTGAGCTTACGTCAAGGAACAAAATTCATGTGTGATGTTTATGCATTGTCTGGCGCATAGAGAAAATTTGGCAGCAAAGGAAGTGAGTCCTGAATTATCGTCAGTCTTTCATGAAGTTGTGCAAATTGTTAACTTCATTAAATTACGGCCAAAGAACGTAAGAATTTTCCGACAGTTGGTCCTTAAATCGAAAGCAGATTTTGTAAATCTTTTGCTTCATTCCGAAACATGGTGACTATCCAGTCTTGATAACAGTAGTTGCCATGCGCGACGAAATTGGAGCTTTCTTGCCCTATGTTAGTCACCAACTTACTGACCGTTTGATTGACGAAAAGATGGGTCGTAAATGTCTGCTTTCTCAGTAACATATTTACTATTTTAAATTCCTTAAATCAGTCTATCCAAGGCAAAAACAAAATGGTGGTTGATGTCCTGGGGATCATAAACACTTTCAAGTAATTACTCGAGTTTGATGTGAAGGAAAGGCAAAGTGAAAAAAATAGCTTCCTTTCCAAACTGTGCAACTTGACGATGTGAGTAATCTTTTCGTAGAGTATATGAAAGTTTTTCTGGCTCGTTTAAACAAATTTATTTTTTATGATGTGAATATCATGATGGAAGTGAGTTATGTGCGAATTCCGTTTTATGCCACAGCTGAGAACATTCCCGAGGAACTGCCACACGATTTCATCTAGCTTCAAAATGACGAAGTATCAAAAGACAAATTTGAAAGAGTGCCGCTATCAGAATTTTGGGCCACGTCTACATATGGAAAACTTGGCGACAGTGCTTCAACAATTCCAATCCCTTTTCCAACAATATACCTTTGTGAAAGGGGCTTTCATCCCTTTTTCACATAAAAACTAAGTCAAGAAATAGATTAATGGTAGAATATGATCTCCGATGTTTCTTGACCCGCAATTTTACTCCAAATTTTACATCTCCTTTTTAACATCATGGATCCCTTTGAGGTAGTTTAGTATTTTCTTCAGTAGGATACGTATCTCCCTTTATTGCTTTTATGAACTGATTTTATGTTTTTACCCGTATTTCGATCTCAAATTTTTGGAGTTATCAGAAAAATAAAAATTGTTTGTATTTTCGTATTGATCATTTAGATGTATGTCTTGTGCTCTGAATGCATACTAAAATCAGTTTTCAATCGGGCCAGTTCTATTTTAAAACTCCTATCAACTATTAAGTGAACTTTAGGCCTAAACAATAAAAATTCCTTATTTGAGTAAGTGTATCGCCAAGTATTTTTCTTACCATAATCCGTACCGCAGTAAAAAACGGATGGGAACCAATGGTCTAAAGGGATGTGGAGAAAGAAATCAGGGCCAATTAGCTGGATTATATACACAAAGAAGGTTCTAAACTAATCAATAGCAATGATATGAGACAACCTCGTGATACGCCTTATTGAAGCGTGATTACTAAACTTAGGAAAACACAGTAATACAAACAAGTAGTCATGGTTATCATGGCTCCCTTGAACTAATACTAAGTGGCTCTTTCAAGTCCATTTCTCTTTCTAAACAATTGTCTATTCCAGGAGCTTGGTCCTTACTAAACGTGGTTTAAGTATGATGAGATTAAAAGATGTCATGCTACGCGCAATCTGAGGTCCACCCAATATGTAAACAGATTTATCAATTGCTTTCTTTTGCTTCAGGATAGTTTCTGACATTCCATAGGCACAATGTTTAGTTTAGTTTCGTCGTTAAAGTTAAAACCTTTTTTGCTGCTCTTGTTTCATCATTCTGGAAATGTGTCTACCTGCTATGTAATATATTTATATATAATAATTGACTGTCAATTTCTTGATCGTATGGCAGATAGGTTTTGTGGTGTGACCAAAACCCAGGCTCTAAATATTCCCAGTGGTGCTTCAATAGCCCTCCCTATGCATGGCTGTTGGGGATATGTAGCTTAATTAATCCCATCGTACACCTCTTAGTTCAGTGGATTTCGTTCTCTGTTTCCGCCTTTCTCAGATGTCTGTTGATCCTTCATAAATGCAGGGTATTGGATATGTAAAGGAAGATATCAGGCCAATCTCTCCATGCAAGTATTTCATGCAGTGGCGTACAATTTATAAATCATACTCCGAACAAATAATAGTTTAAGAATTCTGAATCACATCAGTCTGGGGACCACAACAAATACGTTGTAGAGGGAACCATAAAACAGAAAAGATGACAATTTTGAGTTACATTACAATACTTCTAATGTTTGCTATGTTTCAATTTGTGTAACTTCAGTCACGATTCGTTTATATTTTAATTTCTTCTCTTTCGAATTTTACAACTTTTTGTGCTCTAGGAATCCTCTTCCTTAGACGCAGATGGCACAGCCTGTACTCATTTCTGATATTCAAATTCATTGTCGAGGCACAGTTTTTAATCTATCAGCGATAACAGAACTTAGAATGAGAACAGTCCAATATCACTCTATCAATAAACTTGCTTCAGGTGAGTAGATTATGGGTTTTCATCGATGTGGTTTAGAAAGAAAGGTGTAGCTCTGTGATGATCAAACAGCGTCAAACGACGGTCAGAGTAAAAACAGAGAAAACCACGAGTAATATCCAAAAGGTTAGGCCGCTTAGTGGTTCCCACATCACATTTCTCAACGTCTAGACACTAAAAAGAATAAATGAGTCGGAGATGGTGTAAGATAGGAAAAAACAAAGTAAAATGGGAATCGTATGGCCATTATTATTATTATTATTATTATTATTCTGATATCAATTTGTAGAATAGACTTAGTTGACAAGGTAGAATAGACTACTTTCTCGCTTACTACCACAACTATTTGCTAAAAGATAGTTACCGTTTACATGTCTCCAAAATAGTTCATCTGTCTTTTAATTTTTATCACTATTATTTTTAGATATTTTCTCTTTTCTACAGACTTTCAGTGTACTGTTGATGTTATTTTTAAAAGAGATTTCCGCTTCTGTATAACCTCACTGTCTACATATTAACAGGCAAAAGCAGCGAAGATGCTTTGTATAGTGGTAGGGATACAGTATCAATAGATGACAATGAAGTTGGCAAATAATTATAATTTACAATTATTATTACCATTATCAGTTAGAGATATATAGATTGTATTTGATAACAAACATGATACGGTGTGCCATTTGTGTAACTTTTCTGAAGGTGTGATATAAAACTCGCAAGAGCTATAACGACTTTTATGGCCTAGGAGAATGTTGTTGAGCTTGTTTATGCTTTGAAAGCAATAGTTTCTTTGATGAGATCTGTAATTGTTTGTTTGAGGAGTTGTTTTGTTTTTTAAGGAGATGTTTCCTTGTTGGTCGACTAGAATAGAATTTTCTCTAGTTTAATATATTTGACGTTGGAGAGTATCTGGCTGTATTTGTTTCATATAATTATAACTTAAAAAGTATAAAATAGAAATAGTAAAGTGTGTCACCAACGGGATTCGAAACTGTGACGCGCTCACTCGCATTGCGAGCTCTATCAGCTAAGCTAGGTGAGCCCTGATGATAATTTGTTCTATTTCTCTGATCGACACATTACATTAGCTTCCAATGTTCCATTTGAGGAAATCTACATCCAGCACTACGCAATTTTAAGAGAAGTCTCTCTGCGCCATGTGACTTGTAAACGACTTTGTGGGGACGGATGGCAATACGTTCATGGTCTAGTCAAGTAAAGCGTCAGTCCAAGGCCCATAATTTTCTTCATACATGAGCTTTTAACTTCCCTCCCTTGTTCCTAAACCGGGCTAGAATTTATTATTTTTCTTCTTAAAACAGTAGGTATAACTTAAATAAAAATATGAAATGTGTTCATACTAATAATAATTGAAAGTTCATGTGGTGTTTCAATATATCAATACATGGATGTACCTTAATAGTCAAAACTATACTCGCAAAAATGTATAGCTAGTATTTCATATGCTCAGAATTTAATCAAGTGCTAAGGATGGCAATTATTCCAACTTTAATTGTCTGAAAGGATGCTAAGAAGTGGAAATTTACGTCACCGGGGGGACACGGGCCTCTTTCGTCACTTGACTCGACCATACAAGGACTGCCATCCCCACCAACATGTCATCCAAAGCACATTGAATGTTGTAAAGCATTTCTCCTAAAAAAATAAAAATAAATATCTAGTTAAAATTATTAATCCTCATTATTACTTTAACTTGGAGATAGACAACAATGAACATAAAATCATATACAAAAAATGCGATATGGATCATGGCATCATAATGCGTGAGCTGTGCATTACTTTACGGTTTTAATATTGCTAGAAATTATGTCATAGTGTCTTCTACAAGTGCTTGAAAATAACACGTTTCCATGGCATAGATTTCCCCCGTGAAAGCAAACATGGTCTAAGAATTGCTGACATTTTCACAAAGTTTCAATACTCTCAATTCAGATAGAGGAAAACGTGTGCTCTACAAATGTCTGTTTCATTCACCTGTTTTCCAAACAACTAAGTGAGCCTTTGAATAAGACAAATTCGCACGAAGTTGGTTTGCATCTTAAAAAATAAGAGACGCAAAAAGAGCTTAAGATCATTGATAATAAAATAATATTCCAAATATAAGATGCAAGGTAGAAATTGATCCATGCCTTATAAGTTGCCATGCCATTATTTGCAGACAGCCTCCAAGTTGTTTTCCTCGTTTGACAATCTTATGCGACGTGCTAAAGGTCATCTCAGCAAAAGCACCTTCCAACCTCATGCTTGGTAATTCTTTCCCTTTCACTCCCTCTCTGGGCGTCCATCATGTTATTTTCTTCAGCTCATTAATTGTTACTCATCCCGAAAACATGTCCTTTTTCTTTCCTATTCAAACCTCTCACTTTCAAAATTGTTTTATTCATTTATAAATAAGACCCGAAGAGTTTGCCTTTTTAGTTTGGCATAGTACATTAATTAACTTGTCATTCACTACATAAATGGTCTCTTTCCAAGTAAAAAAATTATCCTTACATTGCCAGACTCTACAGCTTGTTATCTCTGAGCAGCTCAAAGACGGTAGATATAGATAGGGGACGATAGAATTACTTTTAATTTAATACATTTTGTGTTCAAAAGAACATGTCAATAAGAGTATCTCTGGGTATAGGTCTCTCTCTATCCCTATATACAAAGGTATCAGTTTTTATTTCATGAAACGTGTGGTCGGTCTTGAAAGAAATATGTAGCTCAAAACTATCAGAAGAGTGAATATCATGGTCAAATTTGCATTCTGCAAAAGGCATCTGCTTCTGTCAAACTGAATATATGTAATACAGGCAAATTTGCTAATAGGCTAAATAAATGTTTCGGTGATCTACTTTGTTAAATGGAGGACAGTCGACTTTTTCCCGCTTCCTTTTGGAAGGTGTGCTTGTTATCACTAGCAGAAAAAATAAGAGAAATCAAAACAAGAGTTGCTGGCATAGACTCTGCAGCAGGGATTAATTAACAGACTTATTAATGAAATCTAGAATATGTTCGTTTAGGGTCTGTGAATAATGCTTGTTCTGTAACCGTCACAGCTTTATGATATGGTACAAGATGTCAATCGAACGAAGAGAAATCAGTGTTATTGATGTCATCTCGAATCCGTCAAACTTTTGTGAATGGAAAATCCTACGATATCATTTGCAAACGTTTGATATTCAGGTCGTCAAGAAAGGATCATAGGTCTTTTTACATTAAGCGTCCTTGTGGTAACATGGAATAGCTTTCTTTGATCTACACTATTCTCTTCCATACAATTTGCTTAGAACTCTCTCCCAGCTTTATTTGTTAATCTGTTCACATGACTCCTTTTCGTCTTAAAATCGTTCCCAGCTGTCACCGACTTACTTCTTCGCCATCTTCTTTTCCTTATCCTCCATAACCGATTAGTGTTGTCATTAACATCTCTATATCAGAAAAAGACAGGCCCAGTCACTCTTTTTGGCATATTTAGTGGTGCACGGCGCTTTAGCAGTGGCCAAAGGGTTGAATTATATTTATGCATTTGATGCGTTTAGATAGTAAGTTATAGCCAGATCTTTGCCCGAAGACAATGTGATCGATTGGAGGTCCCATTTAAGGAAGTCCTAATCGATAGATATTGTCTCGATTCAATTATTTTTATATAGAAATCGGATTTTTGTAGAACTAGTTACTCTAAGATAGGAGAATCTTTAGAAGTATACTAGTGAACTAGAGGCGTGCTTTCTACAGTTATTTCCGCCATACTTGTTGTGATAAATGCAAGTGCATTACCATCAAGATGCATTAGCTGCTCACTATGTTGCTGTAAGTCACCAAACAGTTCTGATACATCTCAAAACGTCCTAGCATCTGTGTAACTAGCATTGTAAATATTGACATTTCGTCTTATCAATAGTTGCTTCTTACGTGATAACAGAGATCCGCGATATTTTACGAACTCCAAGGAACATGTGTTTAACATGTTTAGCTCATTTTTGTCAGAAGCAATCTTTTTGATGTTCAACGAATCGTGGTAATTGAGCAAAAGAGCCATCTCCGCGGGGATCCGACGTCGGTTGGTCACGATTTCGATATCCATTATGGCATAATTCATCTCTGTCTGTATCTTTTTTGGTGACATACTCGATTTCGAGCATAGCTTATTGCCCAGCCAGAGTGAGGAATGTCCTGGGGAGAGAGCACATTTACAGGGATGATCGCCTGTTGCTTTCCCCATCCGGTAGCCTTTACATCGGGTTAGGAGGGACTCGAACGCACAACCTCTGGCATGTGAGTCAGATTCCTTCTCCATTAGGCCACGGCTGCCTTGTCAGTATAGATTATTGATATTGGTTTGGTTTCACATATATCATACAGGTTTCCAGCTGTTTTATTCCTTACAGAGTAAGAATCAATATAACAAAGTATCATCTTTTCACAGACTAGCTTGCGTCTGCTCGGATTCGGTCGAATGACCATGTTGTAAGCATGCATGTTGACGACATTTTTTGCTATCTCGATTTACAGATACGATACCGCAGCGGTGGTTAGTGGTACATGTCGTTACTTGAATACCAGATGCAGGGTTGTGGTAAATATCTCGGCATATTCTTACTTAAACTTTTGTTATCTTTGAACAACATTTCCATTTTATTGCTACATTCAATCGAGTACTTAAGTAAAGTCTCTCCTAGTTCAAGCCAAATTATTTTAAAAAGAAGCGATAAACCCAACGAACAATTGTCATTACATAAAACATTGTGCGTAATACGCCTTCCAACTACGAGTAATGACAATTGAAATCTGCAAAAGGTTTTGGACCGGGATCAAAGCTTTGAATAGGAAAGTTTCAAATTTTGAAAAGGCGTATCTTATGGATTATTTGATGTATCGCTTTTCACAGCGCAGCTGCGCAGATCCGTAGATCCTTTTATTTTTCTACTCTACTTTTGGATATACTGAATTTTGCTTTTCGGTTGAGCCGCCGCGGTCTAGTGGATAATTTCCTGACCTTCAGATCAAAAGGGTCAGGAGGATCTGGGTTCAAATCCAGGAAGGGTCATTGGTGATGTCAGGAAGGGCATCCGGTCTTAAAGTGCTCTATGCTCCAGTAATGAGTTTCATGAACATGGGCACCGTCAGACCCCATGAATGGGAATAAAAGACGTTAAACGTAAAAGAAGAAGAAGAAGATTATATCTATCTATCCATTTGTCTCTCTCT
>JAAAKL020011755.1:0-13461 GCA_010016065.2 Carybdea cf. marsupialis auct. non (Linnaeus, 1758) | reverse complement strand
ACGTTGTTAGGAAATACCGACAGAAATGAAATCGCCCAGAAAAACTGTATATACTTTACAAAATACAATACAAGAGTAAAAGCCAGCGGCTGAGTTTATAAGTAAAATGACGAGTTTCTTGAACTACTAGATAAATGTTTTTCCATGACTACAGCTATGACTTTCCTTGACATTGCTGTGACTTGCTACAGTTGCTGCGATGGTCATCGCAGATCGCTGACTTTCTGCGACGAGGTTTCCGAGATGTCGCTACTATATCATTATGAAGGATTTTAAAGAATTTCGAGGAAAGATGGTGTTGGAGACTAAGCCACTGCATACAAAACCAATGGATTCTGAATTCGGAGGCTTCAGTTCACCTCAATTAGTCTTTGTGACGAGCCTCTTTCTATTACTGGCCTTTGAAGTGATTCCGCCATCTGTCAGCTTAGAAATGAGGCTGTTAGTCACATGTTAGTCTATTGTGTAACCTTTACCCTCGTGTGCTTTATAATCAAGGGTGGTGACTATTGGAGGAAAAATATCTTAGTGAATCTACGTGTGGAATATGATTGAAGACCTTTCATTGTGATAAAAAATAGAGGGTAACCATACACGTAGTAGGTAACAATGTTGCATGTTTAACTCTGTTAAGACCTATTTTTAGTGGTCACTTTTATGAAACGTGTCTACAGCGTCCATCGCAAAAAAAATCCCTGGTCATTAACAATTTTATGCTCCTACTTCTTCCATAAGAAATTTTTAGGTACATATACTTGTCATAACAAAAAATATGACATATGAAGACATGGATACGATAGGAGGAGAAGCCATGTCTTGATTTAACTATATTTAAAGACTGAGGAGTAATAACAATAATCTAAAACAGATTCCCTACCTCACGTTTTGCCTCTGGTATCGTAGGAAGTTGGAAGTTTATGGAATGAATTTCATTTTTATTTTGCTTTCCGAGTCATTTACATTGGCTTCAAATAGGGAGGAGAAAATGCTTATGTAGGTACAAGCCCAAAGTAGGAAATTGAGAAGGAATTATACAAGTGGCCTAGAGAATAGGCGAATGAAAGGAAGAGGGGATACCGCATCCACTTCTAATCAACGCTCTATTGTTTATTTAGTGTTATTTAGTAACGGTGATGAAGCATTCATGCCGACATTGCTATCCCCGACCGTTGCCAATCAGCTCGGATATAAAGTAATGAAGTTTCTACCACCATCAATGCCCTTTCACACCGAAGATTGGTAACGGAAATCGTCTTTATTAAATCTTTCTACCTGTTCAAGACGTTCCCCATCTTCTGCATTAACACGTTCTCTTCATACTGCTTGTAATGCCTATTCTTTTCAAGTTAGCTTTACATTCTTGTTTAGAAGAAGTGTTGCAATTTAAACCTTCTTGTACAAAATACAAACGACTCAAAAATGACAGACTTCGATAAAAGAGATGACACTTGTCTATAATAGTGACAGCCACTCTCAATAACTGAATTATGAAAAAGTGAATAACCACAACGAACTAATGACTGAGATAATATAATACATAGGTTACATCTCCTGCTGATACATCCAGGCACTCGGTTATGATAGAACAGATGAAGCACTTTGTTTCTTGAAATGTCCCATTTATATCAGATATATTCTAAAGCGTTCTACAATTGAAATCTACGTATAGTTTAGGTTTACTATAAACATTGTATTTTCGATGCATTTTCTACAAAACGTACACAAGACGAGCTGCAGACGGTGCTAGGTGTTTTCCACTTTTGTCTTCTGTTTCATATATAATAAACTGTAACAGATGTTGGAGTGACTTTAAGTCAAGTTTTATAAGGCATTCACTCTAATTAATTGTCTACGCAGCTTTGAAGAACAACTAGTAACTAGTGCCCATCAGTTTTCCCTAGAAACAGTCCTTGCACACCTTAGGGGTCTGAAAATGACGTTTATTGTCTACAAGGAAACTTAAGTTTCTTTAATCTCTGGCTTGGTTCCGTTTTAAAGTAGGGGATTAAAGGTAGCAACTTTGCGGCCTACTCCTTTAGAACATGGTTGTACATGCAGTGAAGAAACAGAGACTCTGTAAAAGTTTAAATAAATTAAGTTGAATACTCACCTTATCAATCCAAGGTCTACACTGAGTCAATGATTATGATTGGAGCTGCCAAGTTTGAGTAAGGATACATGATTCTTGATACCTTTATGTCATTGGTCCGATTTGGGTGTTATAGCGCAGGTGTGAAAACACTTCTTTCATCATACAACCGAGGTGTCCATCGTGCTAAAAAACCAAAGAAGTGGAATGAAATTGATTATCCTTTTGTAAGTGGCCAAGGAAATTACGATTAAATTCGAGCCATTGGATCCCATTTCTAATCAGCTGATAAAATAGAAAAAGAGCATCCAGTTTGATTTACGTTACACAGCTGTGCGTAGTGAAACATGGTAGGAGTATGCCACTAGAAGACGTCAAGTAGAAGATACGCCCGGGCGCTTTGCCTACGTTCTAAGTGTACGTTTGACAAACAAACTTCGTCCTTTTAACCAGATTGTATTAATACATCGAAAATACACGATGGGGAAAACGAACTACTTCTGTGAAAAGTTTTCGCTAAGTTAAGTACTTCGTCGAAGTATCACACAAGTAGTCCAGCCTTTGACACAAGAGCCTGGCACCATGCAGACATGTTTCTTCAATGCCATCCTTTGAAGTGGATTGTAGAGGAATGATTGTTAAATATGCACCTTTCTCCACATCTTTGCTTTAAAGTAGTAGGTAAATTGAAAGTATTCAGATGGATACATTTTGTATAGATTAGTTTAAGAACCGGCACGATGGTTCAGTGGTTCCGTCTCCACCTACGAGTGCAGAGGTCCAAACCCCACTCAAGGCGAATTGAAAATTTGCCTGTTTCATCAATTTGTAAACTGTGCCATTAAGCTGGCGGCCAACCCAGCGGGTCATCCTTCCGGGGTCGGCAAATGGGGACCAGTTTATACAGGGGTCAAACTGTGTAAACACAATGAAGAGGAGTGGCTTCCCTCACTTCCTTCGGACAGAAGCCATACGAAAAGGGAGTGATTGATTTTTGAGTTTGAGAAAACGACGACAATCATTATCATCATCATCGTAATCATCATCATCATCATCATCAACATCACATCAGCATCATCATCACCAGCAACAAACAACAACATCAGCATCATCATCACCAGCAACAAACAACAACATCAGCAGCATAATCACCAGCAACAAACAACAACATCAGCATCATCATCACCAGCAACAAACAACAACATCAGCATCATCATCACCAGCAACAAACAACAACATCAACATCATCATCACCAGCAACAAACAACAGCATTATCACCACCATTTTGTAACCATTTTGAACGTCATCATGATCTTGACCATATTCATCGGAGGGGGAGGGGGGGGCACCAAAAAGTTTAGTTCATAAATTTTCACGGGAGACCTGAAGAGCAACAATGAAATTCAAAGAGATTGGAGAGGCCCCAACTCTTGGGTGATTACTCCGCCTGCAAATTTTTCTTCAACATTCCTTTTCTTCAACACCACGCACTCAAGCTATTCATTTTCCACTGAACTTATTGAAGTTGCCAATCAACTTCCAAATCCTTTTTTCTAATGCTGAAGAAAGCTGAAGTTTTTTATTAGAGCAGTTGTTATGAGAGCCTTCTTTGTATCTAGATGTCAAGTCCTTCCAAAATGTTTGCACGTATTTGTTTATCCGTAATTACCCTTCTGTTGTAACTAGTGTATCCTTTGTTAAGTCTGCACTGTTTCGTAGTGAATGTGTTTGCTGTAGTTTAGTTTGTGTAGATGATTGCATGTAAAGCTGAATGCCAGCAATTACGTAGAAATGTAATGAAATTGATATATGAACATGGACAGTCGATACAGATACTTCTAGTATCATCCTTGGATTTTATCCTAAAGCACGGTACCTGTTTTACACATCGTCTGTTAAACTGGAGGTCACGAAACAGTTGTACATGGAATTAACATTTTTTAAAATGAATAGAATTTTTTAGGCAATTAATATCCTTAGACTAATGAAAAACAAAATATCGGCGAGAATACTATCGGTTAATTAGGAAACCGTTTGCGTTTCAAACTTGCGACCGGCCAATAAAACAAAAGGGTCAAGAATGATTTATCAAGTCGTACAAATGGTGTAATGGAAACGAGGTTGCATAATGGCTAACAATCAGAATGTGTGAAAACTAACGTCTAACCAACTAAAAATAACACAAACCAACCAGCATTACCTAGATTCTTTACTAACCAATCACTTTCCACTTCCTTCTTGATTTGTATTTTGATCGCGCAATGGCTTGAAGGGAGTTAGTGACAGACGTCTGAGATCTACAAGCTCTGCTACAGATCTTGGTAACAAATATTTAAAAAAAGTAATATCTCTGTAATGCATACTGGTGCATTGGATATGGATCATCTAAAAGCGCTGCCAGAGCTGCCACGGGTCAAGAAGGATGCTCATCACAATGGAAATGCAAAACATGTCTCCTATAATTGCTTTTGGACTTCAGTGGCTTTTGGCTGTAACTACGGGATTCAATAACCGATGTTGACAACATTACTATTTTATCGTTATGATTAATAAAATTCAATAGAATATATACTTTAATAGGTTAGTGGGTTAAAAATTGGCTCTTTTACTTTATCAATAGTTTGGAGTTTCATAAGAGCCGCACGTCATCGGAAAACAAAGTGAGAGGCTCAACAAATTGAAATTTTAAAAAGTTTCTGAACCAATGTGACATTGTTCTGGTCCTCATCATTGTGTCTGCAGGATAAACTACTACACTTGGGACCTGTTATTTGTTGAATATCTTATCATTGCATCCATCTTTCCAACTGGTAATAAATACATTAGGAAGTTAGGAATTAAGGAATGATACCTCGAGTGATAATAACTGATCTGTTTAAAACCATTCGGTTCGGTAGCTTCTACAGTTTCGTCACGTCACCTCGTGCGATCACTGCAATGCGACTCTGTTGAAGAGAGGTGGGGTTAATCTGTTGAAGAGAGGTGGGGTGAATCTGTTGGAGAGCTGGCGAAGCTCTGTTAAAGAAGTGGATTGACTCTGTTTGAAGAGGCAGTACGACTGTGTGGAAGAGGTAGTGTGACTGTGTTGAAGAGAGGTGGTGCGAATATGTTGAAGAGATGGTGCAACTCTGTTTGAAGAGGTGCTGCAGCTCTGTTGAAGGGGTGGCTTGACTCTGTAGAAGAGGCGATGCGGCTCTGTTGAAGAGGTGGTGCAGCAATGTTGAAAAGGTGGTGCGGCTCTGTTGAAGAGAGGTGGTGCGACTCTGTTGAAGAGAGGGGGTGCGACTCTGTTGAAGATGTGGTGCGGCTCTGTTGAAAAGGTAGTGCGGCTCTGTTGAAGAGAGGGGGTGCAACTCTGTTGAAGAGAGGGGGTGCGACTTTGTTGAAGAGGTGGTGCGGCTCTGTTGAAGAGGTAGTGCGACTCCGTTGAAAAGGTGGCTTGACTCTGTTGAAGAGGTGGTTTGACTGATGAAGAGGTGGTTTGACTCTGTAGAAGAGGTGATGCGACTCTCTTGAAGAGAGACGGTGCGACTACTTGAAGAGAGGTGGTGTGAATCTGTTGGAGAGCTGGCGAGGCTCTGTTGAAGAAGTGGATTGACTCTGTTTGAAGAGGCAGTACGACTGTGTGGAAGAGGTAGTGTGACTGTGTTGAAAAGAGGTGGTGCGAATGTGGCGAAGAGAGGTGGTGCGACTTTGTTAAAGAGATGGTGCAACTCTGTTTGAAGAGGTAGTGCAACTCTGTTGAGGAGATGGTGCAACTCCGTTGAATAGAATGGTGCTATAACGTGGATGCCCAAGGTAGAAAAGAATGGCGAAACGTAATCAGGCCGTTTGCCTCCAGTGGCAAGACAAGCTGACGATGAAAGCTGTGAACTACACGAATGATAGTAACCTCGTTTGATTTATCCATACGTCTTCCTCAGCTGACATATTGGCAATGTGAGCAGCCTCAGGTGGGGCAAGTTGGAGATTTGCCCCTTCCAAGAATTGCTAACTATGTTAGTCAAAAACGCCCTTTTTGCCATCACTCCCCCTCTACCTTGCGGGCGCCTTCAAATCTATCTTTTGTATAACAACATTTTGCCCGAAAAGAAATTTTACTCCTGCTATAAAATATTTACAGTAGCTGAGATGAATGCTCAGGGAAATAATTGGTTTAGATAGTGGACTACACAGAGACTAGAGCACCTCATCTTAGCTGCTTGCATTCTTGGCTGCGCTTTCCATTTCTCATGGTCCTGGAAACCCCATTTCTCATAACGTTGGATCCCCCACATCAATAAGTGTTACCAGATTCGTGATGGTTCTCCTCGCATAAGTCGTGCGCAAAATTGCCCAATACTGCACTATTTGGGCAAAATCTAAGACAAAAAGTTTTCGCTTTACCTTACAAAAGTCACCAACAAAGTATTTCTATTTGCCTTTTTGACTACAAAATCGCTCAATCTGGCAACCTAGTGATAAGTGTTGCGTGCATTTACAGCTTTCGATTTTAATCCCAGAAATCCGAGCATATAGTTTGATGGACGTGTGTCTCCTTGCGAACGCACAATCAGGGGTCGTTGACATTATCTGTACGCACTAGAGAATAAGACAGACAGCCATTTTGCTTGAAACTGTTCCGATTTGGCCGATTCTCAGATCCTGCGATGTCACCTGATAAGAACTGATGCTACGATTGACCCTTCCCAAAAGGCAGAGAAATTGGTGCGGCAGGGGAGACTTCGGGGATGGAAATACAGTTCATCTAGTATTCTCAAATCTCCTGGTGCCTTCCACGTATAGCGTTCCGGCAGCTGTGTTTAAACCATGTGCCCACACACAGAGACTGTTTCTCTTACAGATAATCGACTAATATAACACACCTTTCATTTCTTAAAGCAGGTCTCACTTCCATCTCTGCCTTCACCGATGACTGCATTCCAATCACTAGGAGGTAGTCATTAAATGGCACCTGTAGCAGGTAGGGGGGGAGGGGTGCTTAGGGAGGAAAAGTATTCTACCTTTCTGCTACGTCATCTTGCCGTTGCGTGTATTCGAAAGGAAAGTTAGTGATCATCCCTCCACCGGTGCCACAAGGTTGCAAGGTGATTGAGCGGATGGAAGTTGGGAATGAGCTGTTTAAAGATACGAAATGTCGATAAATATTTACTTTGTCCACCTTACCAATTAAAAAGTGGGGAAGCAATGTTTTCATCGCCCAAAAGGGTGCTGCGATCCTGTATCAACAACTATTTGAGTAGGCGCAGAGGATGTCAAACAAATCAGACAAGACACAATTCTTTAATTTATGGCTTGAGTTTCCTACGCAAGCACTTGCTATGACATTATTGCACGCATCGGTACCGAAATGCTATTGCCGATATATACAAACAATTTACACACTGAAGCACGAATAATTACAACTAAAGTTCTAGACATCAAATACCGATTTGAAATATCAAGTAAAGGTGACTGCTGTGTCCGAGAAACGCACAAGAAAGCACTTTTGAAACGAAACCCGTACGGTTAACAGTGTAAAATGAATTTCTTAAAAGAAATAGTGCCTCTTCTGAAAGAAATATCTGAGAGTGCATGTTTACAAAGAGTGACGCAAAGTTCTTCGGTACTTTGGTGCTACTCTGTTTTATTGGACAAGAGTTACTAACAAAAGGGACCATGGCAGCATGAGCCAATTTACAATGCAGAACACGCTCTGCAAAGTCCCATTCATTCCTAATTAGACCCGAACTGACCTTTCCTCATGCTCCTCTGTAAATCTAGGCCCTTGTCATTCCAGATTTACATAACTGACATGATTATCTTAAAACCAATTAAAAAGAAAAGCAACAAGCCCCTTTCACACAAAATTACGAAGCAGCCAGCCTAAAATAATGAAATCTGTATACTGTTGAGTGCTTGGCAATAATGTTTTTATCATATCACGTGCGGGGCAGGAAGGGGGCTTCAATACATAATTTTTTCGCATGGTTAATACGATGAAATTAAATTTAAAATAAAATTCCGCAACACTGCTTAGTAAGAGAGCAATCATGTCCATGTTTTCGTTTAAGGAGGGATCATTTAACAGAACGAATGTTATAAAAATGTTTTACACCTTCTTCTTTTGATAGAAGATAGAAAATTTCTACAGCGTACAAGGCTCGACAAGTCCGTGTATACCAAAACTTCTGTGTCAAAATTAGTTATAGGTCTGTAATTAATATTTAAATCCGAAATAAATAATTAAGTTGTCAGAGTATAATCGCTGTTGTTGGTATCTGCCCAACAAAATAACTATTTTGTCCAATTTTCCAGTATCTCTAATAGGCCTGAGGCTGTCAGAAATAAACGAAAAGATGTCTGGAAGATAGTTTCCGTCTTGGCGTGTTTTTCCTTACTTCAGAGGATTTTGGTGAAGAGTCAGCGTTAAAGAACTCATCAGTCTTTCACATAAGGCCCGACATACATGTTCCCACTTAATAAACTTATTGGACACATTTCTTTATCTTTCTAACTGATATTGAAAATGAACAGAGCAAGAAAAAATGAAGCTGTCACAAAAAGAGCCATTTTCAGGGCTTTACATCCGTTAACTGTACTGACATTCGTTCCCTAAACAACTACGCGAACTATACTCTCAACTCAACATCTATTCCGCAGAAAAAACGCCAGAAAACGGATTTTTCGGCACTTCATCCATTAACAATACAGTAATGGGAGGCCTTAACATCGTAGGTCACGGGCCCTCAGATGATCCTCTCCATAGGCAATGTATCAAAACCAGGAGCCGTAAGGGGTTCAAATGTCATACTGGTTGTATACAGCTCCAACCCAATATCAGTATCCCGACTTATTCAATATGTCACTGGTGCTATATGACAAACAGGGATTACAAAAACCAATCGCTAATCCCCCTTCTTCTATATGGACATAAACCCTTTCCCATTTGTACTCTTATCCGAAAGTCGAAGTTAACGGTGACTAGAGGAATCGACTCTCTTTGTAAAGGACTCTACTCCGACGAGGCAAAATTTATTTAGTTCGCCCATGAAAAGTTCGACGCATTGACCAGGCCTATGAGAGATTTACTGCAAAATGGTTGCACGATTCTCTTACCATTCCACTGTCTAGGTATTACTTTAGATAAAGCCGCTTGGTATCACATTAAAAGCCAAACTCTAGTTTCTTGTAATCACAGGTAAGCCACTGAATTTCATGAAGGTGGGATTATTGTTGCTTGGTAAAAAAGCTGGACAATCCTGGGTTTAGGTATACTTGGGCACGTGGTTAGATTATGTACTCGTTGTTATGGACAGCGACTGTAGAAAACGAAGTTGGAGAGATCATTAGTACAATAAATTTGCAGGTGACAATGGATTCATGCTGCGTACAAGAAGATGCTTGCCTCTTTTCACCAATTACCGCCGCCGCCCCCTCCCCCCCAATACTAAAACAAGCATATGCAACTCTGTAGCAAGGCGTACAGCAGAAATTATAAATTTACCACTCACATAACGTAGTTCTTAACTTGCATAAACTTCACTTACCAACCCACTTATGGCCTCCCGGTGTTGGCAATTTCACAGTAGTTTTCACTAAAGATTTCCGTCTTTATTAATTTATACAAATGGTGGCTCAGCTATTGAGTTGGAACAAACATTGTTGCTATTACCCCCTGAAAACGACAACAGTACATAATTACAGCAACTGTTGGGATGTATCGACAACTATCGACAAAGAGTATCCACGCACAACTCTTCTCATGAAATTTACTAAATGGGCGGAAAAATTCTATATTACACAAGAGTATAATTAAAATGTTTTAACCTCTGATGCATACTAATAAACCATAATACCTTGAACAAGCACTGACTCCAGGGTAAGCACCCTCGAATAAGAACTAAACCTAAGTTAGGATGCCCTCTAATAAGAACCAAGCATAATATAATCCAATCAACTTCTCGTAAACGTAGCCTCAAAGAATCATCCATCCTGAAAAATGTCTATCCTTGAATAGGCACAAAATCTCTGATAATTAACCTTGGGCATGCGTGCCCACTAAACAATCATCGATCCTTACTGAAGTGCACCCCTGAAATGTTATAGGCTCCGGGATGAGCTTCTCCTATGTAAACTAGACGGATTCGTCAGATTGTTCACTAAACAAGCACCGATCGCAATAGAACATATTCACGAACAGGTGCCGACCCTTGGTAAACGGTGCCCAAGCAGACTTCTCTCAACGGGTACTATAAACAAAAAACGCTACTTTCATCAGTCACCGTACTGATTAACTTCATCCTGTCACCTACACACATAATAGAGACAAAACGATCTATTTTACAAGCAACCATACACAATACACAATAACTGCAATTAACCACCAATACCGAAATTTCATGGTGCTGGACATATTATAAAGTCTAATACCAAGTAAATTATCTGCATTGCTTTAGATAACGTATCTATCCTTTGTACTTTCACAGAGTCCTTGTGAGTTTACAGTTTCTTAGGAAGCGTCAGGTTTTAAGCATCAGCTGTACTCATTACCCTTAAGAATATCCCAATTAATATGGATATGCTCCCCAGCAACATCCCAGGGAGGAGGGAGGCATAAACTCATTGACATTACTTCATCAGCCACCGTTCATACTGCAATCCAGTCAACAGCTTTGTGGCCACAGCTAAAGTTATACGACCTCATTACCTTCTAGTGGCTGACATTCAGGCGCCGCTTTGTAGTTCAAAATAAAAGGGCTTAAGAGCAACGTTATACCACCGGAAGCATCATCACCAGACCTACGCCACATGGCGTCCCACAAAGTACGGCATGGCCTTCGATGGTGTACTGGCATGAGGTCATAGCCGTGGAAATCATGTGTTCCAAGCTCACCCGCTCACTGGACTAACAATTCTGCCAGCTGGAACCTAAGTATCAACATGCGCGTTGTGCTGGTTGAAAAAGCATTTTGTTCGTGCAAATCCTCCAGACCCACGATGTTTACCAAATCTAGCCCCTTAGCATCATAGCAACATATACTTTATACCCTTAAGGACACAGCCACTCTTACATCTACTGCTCTCTCTTAAGATTAGTAACAAGTCCCAAAAGGGGTTAAACACAGAAAATTGGTATGAAGAACTTCCCATTAAACTGATATAGGCCCTTTTAAAAAGAAGAGTCCAGCTTCGCCGTGCAAGGCACTAGAGGTGCGATGTCGTCCTGATATTGTTTCATGCTTCAGTGATTCATGTCCTCATCCATATTATCCGATTTATAAGGCGAGTATGACTCTCTTCAGCTAACGTTAATTCACCAATGAAATAAATTCTTCTGCTACCATTGTACTCTCATAATAATATCATCGATGTGCATTTGGGCCTTTTACATCAAAATACAATTTTCCGTCCATCACCCTAGATCTATACATAAGGTTTTAGTTTACTCCACCAGTTCCAGTTCTATACCTGGGACTATTTGTCTTGCGATCCCCTACTCTGCAACCTATTTGCACAAGGTATACTTACATCCCCAAAACGTACTCAAACACGAACGTGCCGCAACCTTGCCTGCCATATACCCGAGATAAGCTCTTCCCACCAAGGCATTTGCCAACCCTCTACCTCGTGTAGCAACTTAGCCCTGCGATCCAAGTATACTGTTCTAATTAAGAGTAACCGGACAGCCTGGTATAATCGCCTTTTCATACAGTGTCTGTAGGGTGACTCTGGCTAATAGCTCCTGCTGGCTTTTGTTCGCGGCGGCAGTATGTCGTTTCACAGCGTCGTGTACCAACGGCGAAAATTGTTCCATCCAAAGGGATTTCATCCAGCTGAAAACGAGGAGTGAAATTGAAGAATCATAAACTAGAGAAATACAAAAATGTGTCATATTCGGAAAAGAGAGTGAAATATTAGATCTTTGGAGGGAATACCTTAGTATAGCATAAACAGCTCATGAGCAGAAATATCCTAATTACAATAATGCATAATGGGCATAAATCTATTCTGCTCCGGATTTTCCACCAAGACCGGGGCCTTTTGGACACTTAGAGTCACGTCCCAATGATAGTTCCGTAAGTGCTGAATTTCCTCAAACATTTCGTATTATCCTGTCCCATGAAAATGGCTAAAAACTTGTCTATTTCAGGCATCGTATATTCGTACATTTAACAGTACATTTTGGTTTCATTTCCATTTTCTCTCTGATTCTCTCCCGGTAGCATATCAATATAATAATTATGTGTGAGCGCAATTCACACAATTATGCACTTGCCGCGTCACTTTCCTATATGTTTTACACTGGAAACTAGGATTTCGGCTAGTCTGACTACTAGGGTATCGTTTACTAGTAACATCGTCACGGCGTATTTATCTCACTTATCAAACAAACTGATTTTTTGGTAAAAACCTAACAAAGTAGTTTAGGAAAAACTTTTGCTGTCCAAAAAGCGTGATTTTTTTTATTTATTTTTTTTCTAATTTTTTTTGGAAGCCGGAAGGGTCAAAAGCTCATATTGTTAAGAAAGTAGAGTTCTGTTTGAATGATTTTAAACTCTTTTTGGAAAATATCAGATAAAATGATATCATCGGTATTTGAAGGCAAAAATGGTGTAAAACGTTTGGTTGGAACAACTCATTTACTTTTACGCACGAGTCCTTTATTGATGTGTCACTTTATTGATGAACTGAGTTGATCAGCTCTAGGATCTTTGCTAGACTTTGACAATATTATTTTGTTGTTGTATTTTGTATGCTTTGTTGACTGTATAAATAACTCTATTTGATTATCGATGTGCCTGTAATAATGCGTAGATCATTGATAAGACTATTACTGTTTCTCCCTCAGATTCGAATAGAAAATTTATGTCCGCACGAGTTTGACGTCGTATTAAGGGTAAAGCAAACGTCAATAATTTGGCTCGTTAGCGATTGTCATCATTATCAATCATTATTCACATGTATGCATTAGTCTTTATTTAATTGCATCATTTAGTCGTGAATATTGAGGGTTATTTGTTTTCATGGTGGATCGTTATTTCTCGCATGTAAATCCTTGGTCGCACGCACTGTTGTATATCAATCTGCTAGTCTGAGTGATAGATTTTACAGATACAGCTTACATCCTGCTCGATGTGATATGATATGCTGAAATATGTGATGTGTTATGATGTGATGTGACATGATGTAACATGATGTGATATAATGTGATATAATGTGATATAATGTGATATAATGTGATATAATGTGATATGATGTGATATGATGTGATATGATGTGAAATGATGTGACGTGTGATATGATGTGATATGTGATATGATGTGATATGATGTGACATGATGTGATATAATCTGATATGATGTGAAATGATGTGACGTGTGATATGATG
>JAAAKL020011754.1:0-13461 GCA_010016065.2 Carybdea cf. marsupialis auct. non (Linnaeus, 1758) | reverse complement strand
GGAGCAAAGAATTAGCAACATCGATTACCAAACTAGGGCATTCTGAAAACTACTGCTTCTCCCTCGAACTTGAAACTTGTCAACAGCAAAGTCTACAACAGTTGCAAGCATTTTGACTGCAATTCCATACCCTCCAATTGCTTGTCCTTTCATCATTCTTGCAATAGCCGCCCTCGCTTCACTCTTCAGTATGGTAGGTCCATCCTCTTCAAACTCCTCTAGTTCCCTCTCCTCGCTTGTCCTCGAAGAGCTTGGATAAGCACTTTCTCCACCGCTCCTGGACGTCATCCACTTCTACAACAACTGTTCTGTCTTTCTTTTCAATTGCGAAGGTGTTTCTAGAATTGTGTCTCTTCGTCAGCTACTTTACCTTTGCATTGAGATTATGATTTAAAATCTCTGATTCTGACTTGGTTCAGCCTCTCTAAGTCCTCCACTTTGGAACACTGGTCGTTCATCCATTGCTCCTTAGCAACTAAACATTCTCCATGTATTCTTCTATTTGATATCCTATATAACTCATCACTTCTGCCTTTTACTTTTTCTTTTCTCGTCCATTCAGGATGATTTGCCATCCACTGTTTCTTATCTTTCTTATCCATCTTCGTGGTGAGTTTTTCTAGTGTTTTACTCATTGCTTTGTTTAGTCTCTTCCATTGGTGTTCTGGGCATTGATCATCACTTTCATTCCCTAGACCCTCGTATCTGTTTCTCACTTCATCCTCGTATCCCCTTGACTTCTCCATCACTCCTTAATATTGACCGTTGTTTTCTTGCTTTTACATTCCCTCTGTTAGGTTTTTTCAATTTGACATTGATGTTGGCACTTATGGAAAACCCAAAGTGGTTTCCTCCAGGTCACTCACGACAGCCCACGTTCTGGTCTAACCTTGTTTAATCGAAGGCGTGAAATGTAACAACCTGAAAGTGAAAATGATATTTAGATGACATTAAAAAGGCATTTGAAAGTATTTACAGAAGCAAAATGATGGAGGTACTCTGAGCTTATGGAATACCAGAATACAATAAAGAAGTTGTACGAAAACAATCGTTCTAAAGTAGTGTAGTATATGCCAACGCACGGAGTCAGAGTGATCGAGATAGAATTTTGTAAGGTTAACAAGTGCGTAACTTTGCCCCCAGCTGAAAATAAAAGCCCAAGCAATTTTCCAAAGTCAGCAGTCCATATGTTCCACGACACGTTGTTTCCATAGGGATGACAAAAAACGAAGGCTTGGTTGCCTTCTTAAGGGAAGTGTCAACATGTGTCACGTTTTCTTTCGAAAATTTTTTCACATTTCCACGTTTGTTATATTAGTCACGAGTTGAATATCCTGACGCTGCCCGGGATGCTTAGGCCTTCAAATATTGTTCTCTGTATGCGTTGGGATGCTGCGGTGACAAAAGACAACATACAGACATTGCTCTCCCCTTCCTCTCGCAGACTGTCAATAAACTTGAAAGTCTCTAATGAGATAGGGATAGTTATGCTTGAGTTCTTTTCAAAGGACACCAGGTTGGAATGCGCTCATAAGACGTTTCTACTGTAAATTGCACACAGTAGATATATGTACATTGCAGCATGCAGATTACACTTGGTGTACATTCATAAGACGGCTCTGATGCAACTTGCACACAATAGGCCCTGATATATGTACATTGCAACATTCAGGTTATACTTGGAATACGTTCGTAAGACACATCCGGGAATTATGGGAATGCACTTTTTATCCACTTTTAGCCTCCAGTGGCCTATGAGCCTGTAAACCCGCCAATACGCTTCCCCTTGTAAAGGAGAGCGTTACACAAAGTTTCACAATGATAGGCGAAGCGGTGTGGCCACCTATTCCACTTACACACACACATTCTCACATATTATATTACATTATGTCATGTTAATGCCACGCGCCATTCCAAATCTTTTCCATTGAGGACTATGCCCGCTGAGTGGTGCATACATTCTTTGCGGTTTTTATTTTTAAACATTTTTAACCTGACCGACTTGTGATACCTGAGATAACTACGAGTGTATGTAAAATATTTTTGCTTGCAACATGAGTTTACACCAATATTTCGGAAAAGTTGATTCTGCAGAGAAGAGACCACGTGCGTCCTTCTCTTCGACACAACAACTAGATTCCACTGGAGAATCATCTTCGCCTCACATAAAAAATACTTGGAGTGCTTACTTGTCCCTGGATTCCTTGCAAAAGAATAAGCCAATTCAAGCAATACCAGAGGAGTACCCAAGAACTCTGTCTGGAAAAGCAGTAGGATGTTTCAACGAAAAATAGTTTCAAAGCCGCGAATTGTACATCGAACAGACAGACGCATGCCTCTGTTTTGCTTGTCGAGTCTACTCAAAAGCCGAGGGCACTTTTACAACAACTGGATTTCGAAATTGGAAGTCAGCGTCAGATACAGGAGCAAAGCCTAGGGGCTTTGAAAAGCATGTCCCTATCTCAGTCCATATTGAGGCTATGAAACTATGGAGCGTAGGAACAGAGAGTGTACATATTCTTCTGTAGACACTTTGGTCGTAGCGAGAGTACCAAAGCAAAAACTTTAATTAAAGACGGTTTTTAATGTTGTCTGATATCTGGCCGTAAACGGATTGCTCTTTCGTGGAGATACTGAAAGTACCGACTTTGGCTCCAAACAATGTAGTGATTATGTATATCTTGGTGTATATCTTATCTTAATCTTTTGGGTCCTGGGTATGACATTATACTGCATCCGGCTGTGCAGTTTCGACGTGGGTTAATGGGGTTACCCTTAGGCAAAGTTATCCCAGGTTACCCTTTTGCAAGGGTGAAGTACCTGTCTGCCAAGGCAGGTGGGGCTCGTCAGCCTTGATTGGCATCTCACCTAGGAGAAGGAAAACTCCGATTTAAAACCCAAGAAGTTCTCAATTTTCATTGTCTACGAAAGCAAATCAAAATCAAAAATCCAGTAGCGTCTGTGCAGTATCTGTCGGCTGCTGGTCTGAAGTACCTCTGCAGCTGAAAGATATTCCTCGGCAAGTCTTCTGTGCATCTACTGTGGTGGCGTGCGTAGATGCCTGCAGCCAACGAAAGATATGTTATGAACGTTCCCACAAATTCTACCTACAGCATTGCTCGTCGCGCGGTTAAACAAGGAGCGCTTCCTACAAGCTGGACGCGGCTTGCAATCGAAAAATCCACTACCGCGTCTGACACATGCCTATTAAAACGCAAACAGAGCATCAATATATCTTCTTTCAACACAAGAACCCTAAACGATGAAGCCCAGAGTGGTGAGCTGACGGCCAGTGCAGTCTTACACCAACATGTCGTCATCTGCATCCAAGAACATCGTCTATACCATAGTGACATAAGTCTCAAATATCATGACATGGGTAAAGGTTGGAACCTTATCACCTCATCACCTCAAAAGAACAACATCAACGCTTCTATAGGGGGAGTTGGAATGCTTCTAAGCCCCACTGCACAAAAAGCCCTTGACAACATCGAATCGATCTCACCAAGAATCCTAATTGCTTCGTTTAATGGTAATCCTAAAGCATCTGTAACTTGCTGTTATAGTCCAACAAACGTCTCCGATGAGACTGAAATAGAAAACTTGTACAATGATCTATCATCGCTTACTCAGCAAATACCAAAAGATAATGTCATCATGATTGTTGGGTATTTCATTGCCAAACTTGGTCAAGTCGATGGATTCAAACATTCTCAACACAGGGTGTCTAATAGAAACGACAAATGGCTCTAGGAGTTTCTGGTGGAGACTAATTTGATGTGTCTCAATATGCTGTACCAAAAGCGCTTAGGTAAAAAATGGACCTTCACTTGCCAAATGGAACCAAAGCTCAAATTGGTTTCCTTCTAATCAACAAGAAATGGTTCAACAGTTCCTTAATTTGTGAACCTTATACATCATTCAGTACAGTCATTTCAGATCATAGGATCATAACGGCAAAGATCAGGTTAAGTCTTCGAGCCAACAACCCGAAAACCTCGAAGGTTCCACGACATGACTGGTCAACTCTTAACAACAAAACTGTTCAAGACAAATTCAAACTCACTCTGACAAACCACTACCAAGTTCTTAAAGATGTAAGCACTGACACATCGGTAGAGAGCGCATATCAAAAGCCTGCTCATTGCGCTCGCGAAGCTGGCCCTCTGGGAGAGGGGGGGGCGGTTGAGATTTCAAAAATTTCGAAGGGGGGCGGTTAATATTCATCATTTTCTGGAAATCATTCTAAAATTAGTTATCCATAAATTTCAATTTAGATTAAATTTGTTAGAGCTCGCTAAGTTAAACACAAAATGGCAATGTATGTTCTAAATGCTATCAAATCCAAATAAAATTCCGCTAAGCCTTTGGTTTTACGCTTTAGAATACGGTTATAATTTTGCTCAGGGGGGGCGGAAAATGATAGAAATTTCTCTTAGGGGGCGCTGCCCCCCTCGCCCTCCCCTCAGCTTCGTGACCGGCTCATTGGCTGCAGAAGAAGTAATTCCTGCCAAGAGTAGAATCAAATGAAAAGCTCCTTGGAAAACGGAAAATATTGCTGCGAAAAGCAATAGCCTGAACATAGCTCTAGAAAGAAAAAATTGAAATCCCTCAAGAGAGAATCGCTATCTTTACAGGACAGCTCTTTCGGACCTCAAACAAACATATCAGACAGAGTAAGAACGGTATGCAAAAGATAAGGTAAACGAAATTGAGAGTTTGGCAATCAATAAGCAAGCCTCCCAGGCTTGGAAAACTGTCAATGGAGTCACCGATCGTAAAAATTGCAACAGAGCCAAACTTAGAGCAGCTAACAAGGGAGAAAGGATCGAAAAATGGAAACAGTATTTTGAGAACCTTCTAGGCAAAGCGCCAGATGTAACAGAAAAGGAAACAACAAGGATTGTAGACGGAGAGCTGAATATCAAAAAAGGCAATTTCTCAATGGAGGAGCTAACAATCGCTAAACGACAGATCAAAAGAGGAAAGGCATGCGGGCTTGATAACATCCCTTCTGAAGTGCGGTTAATAGGGGACTACGATAACGAACTTCTCTATTTCTGTTGTTGCGTCTATCAACAAGACCCCATAGACAGATGGAGACAAGGCTGCATCCTTCCTTTCCCAAGAAAGGGGATCTTGGTTCGATAACAAACTATCGTGGCATAACACTCACTGCCATATCAGCTAAAATCTACAATCTCCTCCTACTAAACAGAATCCGCCCAGAAGTCGACAAGATTCTGCGAAAAAGCCAAAACGAATTCCGACAGAAACGTTCTACAGTTGGCCAAATTCTCACCATCCGCAGACTGATTGAGGGTGTCAAGGCCAAAAATCCAAAGACAGTATTTATGTTTGTAGATTTTTCTAAAGCCTTTGACTCAGTTCGCCGCAGCAAACTTAAAGAAATCATCCTCTGCTATGGCATTCCTTCGGAAACAACCTCAGCAATCATGATGCTTTACTAGAATACCAGATCAATGGTCAGATCACCAGACGGCGATAAGGACGTTTTTGAGATAGTTGTTGGCGTTTTACAAGGAGACACACTCGCCCCATTCCTTTTCATTCTCTGCCTTGATTATGCCCTTAGAACTTCTGCTGATCTTCATCCTGGGCTAGTCTTTACCCTGGAGCACTCCCATCGCTCTCGATATCCTGTAAGAGTCATCACAGATGTTGATTACGCGGACGACCTTGCTTTAATATCTGACACAATTGAAGAAGCTACTAGACTCCTTCACATTGTCAAATCAGCAGCAAGCGAAATCGGATTGTCTATAAAGACAGAATTTAGGAGTTACAATCAGTACGGCACCGTCATGTCAAAATATTGCAAACAGATCAAGGCTGTCGACGAGTTCCGCTACCAAGGCAGCAGCATACATTCCACCGAAAATGATATCAGCATCAGAAAAGCCAAAGCATGGAAAGCCTTAGATGGACTTAGTGTGATCTGGAAGTCTTCCCTTCCAGATCGCATGAAAAGTGACTTATTTAAAGCTGTTGTCGAAGCGATACTGACATATGGTTCAACCTCATGGACCCTGACAAAACAACAAAATATCCGTATCAATAAAAGAAAGACGCCTAAACCTCGCTGGTCATCTTTGGAGGAATAAAAGAGAGCTAGAAAGTGATGCTCTCTTCTGGGACCCAAAGCATAACAGGCGATCCATAGGGAGACCCCATCACACATATATAAAATCAACTGTCGAACGATACTGGGCTCCCGCTGGAAGACTTGCCTGTTGCAATGGGGGATCGGGAAAAATGGAGGGAACGAATAAAACATATCAAAGCTAGCTCGACCTGATGATGTATATCTATGTATATCTTAACACTTTCGGCGAATTGCTATTTAATGTGAAACCAGAACTCAAAGAAATAGCATCGAAACTGCCCCCCCCCCCCCCCCCCCCCCCCCCCCCACCCCAAACCCCCCCCACCCCCACCCCCAAAACCACCCAACCCAACCACCAACCACAAAAAATATACACAAAATCTCCAGCTACACAAAATGAGGTCATTACAGTCCTTACCATATCTTCAAAGCAGCAATTTCTAAATCTGTGAGGGAGGTAGGAATGTACACGATTATGGCAGTAGTGACAGGTCTCTTCGGGAGATGGAGGGCATTGTTGTTCGCTCTGTGAACAAGAGTGGGGAAACAGGAGAACATGCTCTTGATGTTATTGAAACAAAAGACAGATCTGCGAAAGGACTTCTTTATCCAATACTCGACTCATTAAAAAAGGAAGGCGTTGAATGTGGTGGTCTTGTCTCTCAGAGCTACGATGGGGCCAGTGTCATGAGAGTAGAGAAGGTTGGTTGGCAAAAACTTTTGTCAGAGAGCTGCGGTCGCTTAATCCTCCACATACACTGCTTCTGCTATAAATTACACTTTGTTATCAACGCAGTGATCAACTATGTCGATAAGGCAAGTAAACATTGTTCTTTGGTGAAAAGTCTATATGATTATTTTAAGCTAAAGGATACCACGGGAAAATACCATGGTATTAAGCTCAAACGACTTTTGGACACTCGCTTGTCGGGCCACTTGGATTTTGTAAGGGTCATCGATACCGACATTAATGAAATAGTAACCTGTTTGAAAGAATGTATGTTCTCCTCATCGGTGAGAAGTGAACATAGAATAACTTGCCAAGGGTTATATTATCAAGTCTGTGATCCTTTTTTATTTTGTTAAACAAATTCCATGAGGAGTATTTGGAGGTTGTGAATATTGCAAGATTGATTTTCCAGTCAGCAACATTCTATGTTTCAGATGCCTAAGAATAATTCAGTGCAGAGAAAATGTACAAAGTCTCCTTACAGTGTATCCCATCGAGAAGATATCAGCAGACCTCTGTAATTTGGAAACGAAGTATAGCACAGAGAGGCGTCCACGTAAGGAACCCAACTTGACTTCGCGGTTGAACAAGTACTTTGTAGACGCGCCGATACCCTCCATTAACAATGAAAACGATGGTGCATTCAAATTAAGAAGCCCTTTTTAGAATATATGTTTACTGTACCTTACATAAAAGTAAACTTTTTTGATAACAATTTTAACTCAGGAAACTATCATTCGGAATGTAAGGTGATCTGGTACTTTTCCAGATACCCCGCACCACTATTATTCAAAACTGCACTGAAAAATAATAACCCCAACACCTTTTCCCACCCTATCCGTAGCTGTAACCGTAACCCTGTGGAAAAGGGGGGGGGATTCTGTCTCTGAATGAGGTGAGGGGGTATCTGGAAAAGTACCCGGTGTTCAAGCAGGTCATTTGAACTATTGCCAACATAAGGAGAGCATTGACATTGGAGACATTTTTCAATTTTTAGCAGAAAATTACCGTACTGCTGCACTGGTTTTAGCTAACACGTACAAACTGGGACTGACATGCGGTTATTCATCCGCAAGAGTTGAATGTCTCGTTTCTGCGATGACGTATGTCAACGATCCTAAAAGGCGACGGAGTACGTGCTTTCGAGAGTGTGCTTTGACACATTTGTTTTTTGAGAAAAACTTTGTTAGGGACATATCCTTTCATGCTTTTTGTAAAAAATGGCTACATAAGCTCCGAAATTTACTCATCTAATTTATTGTTACATTACATATGGTCATGTTTACTAAGTCTCAAAACAGCTAAAAAAGATTATATGTAGAATCGGTTGTAATTTGTTACGATTGTTCCTCACCTTTCATTCACCCAACTCTCCAATTCTTTCAAGTTTAGCCCCAATCTAATTTGATCTCCCCAGTGTTAAATCTTCCTAAGTAAAACTTTATCAAAAGAAATCTCATGTTGGGAATCTCATTTATAGGAAACTATAGGTGCGCATACCTGATACTGTCGAAAAGTTATGATATATACCCTTCCCCCTGTTGAAAGAGGGAATGGATTAGTGGAGAACATTTGCTCGCCCCTCCTTATACCAAACATCATGAACATATTGTTATTTGGATTTTTAATTGCATTTCTCTTCTCTTTTCCCCTTTGGCATGCATATCCTCAAAATGTTGATCTAAATATGGCATTACGAAAGTTTTTAGTTAGTACCCCCCACCCCAATGGATACTTCGTTCTTGATAATGCCCCCTCCCCAGTTAGGAAGACCCAGCTAAATAACTGCTTTCGTTAAAGGCCGATAGGACTAAATATACTAAATACATACTAGGCTGGAAGAGTTTTAAACGGAGTTGAGTGATATATTAAATAATAAATCGAATGAGAAATTTAAGGTGATATTCTTTATTCAGTTTTAGAAGGCACCTGACAAATAGAAAATTTATGACCCTTTATAATGTCTATTCTGTTGTTTCCTTGAGGAAGGCACTTGACTCTACTCGTTCCCTGGTCTCTCGTTAACTTTTAGGTTAAATCAGATGTCATGATAGAAAAAGCGATTTGCTTACAATTTTTTTTATTGCATATTCTTAGTTATTCACTTTATTAAACCGCCTTTCCTTGACTTTTAACACTGAAATATTTACCATTTCTTTTTGAAAGACACCACTTGCGGATTTCTTTGTTTTTACTAATGGCAATATCCGGGAAAATCGTACACTTGTAGCCGCATGATTGTTTCACGGATTCGAACCTTTCCGCTTACAGATGTGTTTCCCCGCAAGAAATTCTTTCTTCTGCATAGCAACATTTCAGCTCCTTGTGATATTTGATGTTTGTTTACCTGTCACTTGTCAAAAATGGTAGCGAATGAAAAGGAGATGTGATACTTTGACAAAAGAAACCGACACGAGCACGATCTCTCCTGGAAATCTGGATTATTGTGTGAAATCTGGCCACATTGGGTGGAAGTAGAAGAACTCCTTGGTATAAATCCTCAGCAAGGAGGGAATCGTTGACTTAAGACCATGGCGGATTTTATTAGTTCAAGTATCATCGACTTTACTACATCGTTTCATCAGACGGTGTCACAGCAAGACCCTGATGCAAATGTTTTCTTCTCTCCGTGGAGCATCGCCACTGCCTTTGCAGTGGTCCTGGCAGGTGCACGGGGTAAGTCTGCGGAACAGCTTATCCGAGTTTTCAACTGGAACAGCAAATATGATGCTGCTTTCCACCAATTGATGGGAGGACTTCTGGACGCAATTGATGAGCTTAACTCCTCGAAGAATCGTGTAAAGCTTGCGAACAAGATGTGGGTTCACAAGGGCGTAGCATTGCAACAGAAGTTCTTGGATATTGTTCGTCAAAGCTACAAATCGGATGTGGGGATCTCGGATTTCATCCGAGATAGCGAAGCAGTAAGACAAGAAATAAATTCGTGGGTAGCTGATCACACGGAGCAGAAGGTCAAAGACCTGTTCCCATCAGGTTCGATAGATGCCAACAGTAGAGTTGCATTGGCAAATGCAATCTACTTTAAAGGTACATGGAGTAAGCCCTTTGACAAAAAGGTACGAGTCGTTAAAATATCGATGATAATATGTGGTTTTTACTGTTTTACTGATTGTTATTCTGCCTGTACAAAGTAGGCCTACCTTACGCGAACCAGAGGCAGACTTTATCTTAGAACATATGCATGAAGCACCAGAGACCAAAGTGGGGGTGAGTTGTAGTGGCTGTTGTAGGTGTGTCTCCTGAAAAGATACCCCTCGAGAGACCCAGCTTTCAACAAGAGAGTTGTTTGATATTAAGGTCACTTACAGTGTTGTATCCTTCCCTAGTGGATTTCGTGAGAGGAAATAACTGAGATTTTGCAGTGTATGCATCGAAATAATGCGAGTCCTGCACCAGGGGTGTGCAACTTTTTGACTCAGGGCCACATTGGATTCTAAAATTTGGCAGAGGGGCCAGGCCGCAAGCATTTAAAATGTTAAGCCTGCAGATTTCTGCAGCCAAGGTATCTAGACTAGTGTTCAATATCTCAGGGAACGAAGGAATTGTAGGGGAAAGGGCGAAAAAGGGAAATGGGTGTGGTTTTCACTATAAATTGTACAAGTTAGATGGGCCGGATTAAAAAGCATAACGGAGCATTATTAGCCCATGGCCGCCCTATACACTCACTCCCTGTTTAGCATTCCTGGGCTTATACAGTATTTCAACCGCAAATAATGTTAAATATTATATATTTGTATTGATTATGAACCTAGTCTGATACCCATGTACAAAATTTGCAACAGGATGGAAGGGGTGGCAGATTTTACAATGAGAGGGCCAAGTAGTATAGGCCAACACAAAAAATGTATTTATATACATTTACTTACATATGGTATCCAAGGCATTATCAGCATCATGTCAGACACTGCTGGGATTCCACGGATGCTGACCTTTTATTGTGAATAATTGCTAAAAACCTTTTTTCCCCCGGCACATGCTCATTTCCACAATTTTCTTTCATATTCTTGTAGTACTAACTTGAGATCTATCTATTGATATATATTATATTATATTATAGTATAGTATAGTATAGTATATTATAGTATATTATTTTATATTATATTATATCATATCATATTATAGATGTATAATACTTGGCCCCCTCATTGTAAAATCTGCTGAAGGGGTGTGGTACTAGACAACACTGAAATTACTCCCCGTGAGATTCTGATGTTGTTGCTGTTAGTGAGTTCAAGCACGTCATGTCTAAATTATGTCAAAGTTTGGTAATAGTTATGTTACAGTACCAGAAGCAAGTACGTAGCAAGCAAAACCGCATGGATCCACCCGAATGCTGTCAGAGATACCCTTTAGAAGGAAGTTTTGCTTATATATTCACCGTTCTATATTGATTTTGTAACACAGTGCTCCTTCATATCCTGTTGTCCTTAAATGCAGAATGATATGGTATTCAATTTAATATTTTTGATATATTCTGCTTCACAAGATATTTTTTGAACAGTTCTTGTGATAAGGGGGTGGAAGTGCTGTTATAACAAACATCATATTTCTATTATGCAACTGTAACTGATGGAAAGTGGTACTACTGGGCAGTTGATTGTGTGTCTGTCTCTTCGAAAAAGGAATGTCTAAAAGGAAATGTGATATGGACAACATTTGGTCTTCCCCAGATTACTAAGGTCCACTAGAAATTTGAGGGGAATAAAACATTGTTAATATTGCAGTTTCCTTTTTAGTGTTTCACCTGGGTCATTTGTTGGTGCTTTAATCGTGTTAAATTTTCAATGCTGACTCTTCAGTGTGGTATTTCAGAGGGAGGAATGTACACATCACCCTCCCCTTTTAATTTGATAGCTAGTTTGTTTATGTAGAGTGTAGAGTTTCATTGAAACAGATAGCTTTCGATAACCTTTTAAGCTCTGTGTTTTTGCTTTGTATGCCACTTCATGATGTCTTTCTATGGATGCAAATTTAGTTTGGATTGGTCATAATCAGTATTGTGAAGGCAGGTTAAACTTGTCATATTATGTGGACAGGGTATATGTGGTGTTCTAGTATTATTCAAGCCTTAATTATATTTTATGCAGGAGGTTGTAAACTCTTACTTTGACATGGAAATGTGTATGATTTTTAGCCTCTATTATAATAAGGGTTCATTTAAAAAGATACTTGGAAGTTTTTTTGCCAGATTGAAGTACCATAGCTATATCTTTTACATAATGTATTTGTGTCTTGCTGCAAAGCATAATTATCAGCATATATGATTTTGTTTTCCACACTTACTGTGCACTCATTGTTGCAAAATATGTAGGCTACTGCAAGCCACTTTAAAACACCATTACTTACGGCAGAGGAAGTGTTATTTTTAAGTATTTGAGGATCAAAATTTAATGCCCTGAGTAGATGAATAATCACTGTAGCTCTTGGCAAAAATAGCCAGAAGTGAATGCATTTTTCTATAAATAGATCTATCACAAATGTCCAAAGATGATTTGCATACCCACTATGAGAATTAGGCCAAGGGATAAATCACTCCTAGAAGATCATCTCTTACACTTGGTTGAGATGTATTATTGTTTTGAAATCACTTTATACCTAAGAAATTCAATTGTTGTGATGGAGACCCCATAGAGTGTTCTTTTTAGGTGGTTTATGCCAGATATTAACCCCTTCTTTGTTTCAAACTGAATTTCTGGTTCATCAAAGTAATACTGTATGATACCTTGTTTAACCACATAAAAATGGGCTGATACCCAAGAACAGTAATGTATCGTAGAATTCAACATAACATCATCAAAGGAAGGTGGACACATAGGATTGCAATAATACCCCACTATAGAGTCTGTTGTGCTTTCTCAAATATCTTCCAAATTTGTGCTTCAATGTTTCTCCATGTGTAATGCAGTTCCTTCCATAGTCATGTTATCCAGCCATATTTATTTTTTGTTCATTTTTCCCCAAGGATGATCGCATTGGTCCAAAAATACCGGAAGGGAAATCATTTAACCGGAAATTAAAAATTATATTTCCATAGATTGTGCGACAGCGAATTGACGTTTTTTGTCACTTTGAGGCGCCAAACAATAATTTGGCCCAAAGAGGGTCAGATTTCTAAGATACCCTAATAATAAGAGAATAATAAGAGGGTGGGATTTCTAAGAGGGTAAGATAATTTCTAAGATACCCAATCGATTTAGAATTATCGAAAAACTATATAATTAAGCTTCCAAGTTTCAAAGAAGTAGTGCCGCATGGTTGCGCAATCATTCCGAAGAATGCTCGTAGGCCATACAAACTAAAAGCTCAATACAGATAATGACTTTAAAGCTTTAGTTAAATCAATTGATTATTTTCACGCTTGATAAAATTATGCACAGAGGCGCACAGTCGCACATCGGGCATTACGGAGAAGGGTAGGGGGTTATTACTGCGTATAGATTAGGAGGGGGCCCGAAGCCTCGACTGAAAATCCTGAGAATTCCAATTTATAAAAAAAGCTACATTTGGAGCTTCCCAGTTTCAGAGGCAGTATTGCTGCGGGGTGGCGCATTTTCCTGAAGATGCAAGTAGTCCATGAAGCTTC
>JAAAKL020011753.1:0-13462 GCA_010016065.2 Carybdea cf. marsupialis auct. non (Linnaeus, 1758) | reverse complement strand
GCACGATTTTGAGGCTGCTTTATAGAATCAAGCAGCATGTTCCGTCCTGTATTCGCCCAGTATCAGCTCCTACAAGGAAACAGCCACCTCTGGTTCTTTACATTCGAAAGCACTTAGCCGTTCTCGAATCCGTCCTCATGAAAGCAAGAAAACTGTTGCTTTATAGACAAAAACTGTCTTTTCATTCGGCCTCTTCTATTAACCATTCAGTTCAACAGACACTGATTGGTCAAAACAACAACAATTTGACTGTCAGAGTTCTGATTGGCTATTTTTAAAGCACAATTTGATTAAGTTTCATTGATTTTTTTTTCAATTTTTAATCTGGCGGTTTTATGCTCTGAGGAGTGTCAGTACTAAAATGTATTCGCCGTGTCTTGAATCAGGTTTTAATGATTAAAGATTGTAAACATTTTATTTTCGATATAATGAGAAGATGTGAAATTGCAAAATATAGCAATATATTTCTTTAATAGCATCACTAGTTGCAAGTTTAAGTTATTTTCATAGTTATTATGCACCCCAGGTAAAAGTTTTAAAAGACAGAAACTATGTGTTTATACATATTTTCCAGTTTAATGAAATCAAAGCCTATCATCATGGCACTGGGGAAAATATGTCTGCCCCCTTTTCTATCAAGCCAACAGGCACGTATATAAAAAAAGTCTGGGAAATTTTGGCTCGTGTGAGTTGTCAGAACTCGCAGTAGTAAAATAAAGTCTGGAAGAACATAAAGGTTTAATTGATATTGTATTTCCGCAGGTGCAGTGACAACTGAAAGCGATTTCTGAGATTGTTGTTTACTTTTGATGACGTTGTGGACCACTATTTGTAAAATTTGATATATCAGCAAAAACTTGGTAATTGCTTTGATATTGGCAGCTTTTTTAGGGAAGAGTAGACAATTTTTAAACTAGAGTATGGAATTTCAGATATACAGCGGTCTATGCAATACACATGTTTTCACAGAAAATGTAAAAGTACGAATGGAATTTAGAGAGGTGGTGGAATCTTCCCTTTATCAGTCTCCCACTCCTTGCATATTTAGATCTGTTTTGGAGAGCACCATTCATCAACAAGTAATATAGACTTCATCAACCAAAAGCAAACTTTAGATTACGCCTAGATTACGTGTCCATTAGTGGCCTAAGTGTTCCCGAAACAAGTCACTTCAATTCATTTTATTTATGTTTGCTTTGTTTGATTCTCTCTTAGGTTTCTTCATTTCGACATATAACTATAATCGTTCGATGTTGACAATTTTCTGTGATCAGTGCCTGGAGAAAAGCTTTGACTTTGTAAGCCATGGTAAGCTCATACTGCCGAGTAGAGATTAAACAACCTTATTGATTTCACTGGCTTTATCAGAGAGTAAATGACTCGTGCCGGCCAAACATGCATCTTTGACCACACTCTTTCATAAAGGAGTTAGTTGTGTGTCTTCTTGGTTGGCATGACACCTACAATAGTGACTCGGGTCATGCTTGGAGTACTTCATCAGAGCCTTTTATGAAACATAGAAAGTGTGGGCGACTGTGTGGGAATGCCATTACCTATTAATTACCTACACATTTTAATAACAATAATTCTAAATTTAAAACAAATGGGGCTTTAGAGCTTTGACTATCATACTCTAATCCAGGTTTTAAATTGTGTTAGCTCCCAATTATCATTAATTTGGGTAGGCTGAGTCATTCTTGACTGCAGTTGGGTGGATGCCTAGTTGCGAAAGAAATATCTTCTTGATAATTGTTTTGAGCTTTAACTGCTTAATATGCAAGGGACTTTCTAGCCATTGACTTTAGCCTTTTTACTCTGTACTATTGAAGTAAAATCCCTAAACAAGTGTCTATAAAATAAGACAGGACTTCGTAAACAAAACCTTGAAGTGTAGATAGAGTTTGCACAATTTACATTTCTAGACCTGGAATCCATGAAATAAAATATTTTCCGGAATATTTTGTGGACTATGTAAAGGGGCTCAAGCTGAAATCCAAAGAAAACAGAATGCATCAGAAAGCGTTTACTATGCTGAAAACGGCATTTTCTGCCTTTACCGCTATCATTGTATTTTTCAACAAAAAGTCATCAACGGTTCATAGCTTTCTTCATTTTCAGCCGAGATAAAAGAAACATAGCTTGTGGTGAATCCTTCCCCTGCTTAAGCCAACATTACCATGGTGCTGTACCCCCTGAAGGACTCCCCCAGCAGAACCCCGATAATTTACAGATTTAGCAATTGAAAAGGAGACGGGGGTAACATGGTTTATAGAGAACGTACACGATCATCATGATACGATAATAACAAATCATTTTCTGTTTGTATGTGAAGAGCATTTCAATTTTTATGGAGATAGTTTTTAAGGGAATAAACAATATATCTAGACCTAAACAGTTCTTATAACTGAAACTGTTACGTACATGTGGAAAAGTTGGAGTCGGAGGTCTTTTATAGGAGGGGAGAAATTGCCAGGGATGCCTAATTTTTACATCAATATTTATGTATTAATGACATGTTTTTTGATTTTTCATTCTCGACCTAATGCATATATCCATTCGTATAAAATGAGTCAAAAACTTAAACCTGCAAACGACTGCATACTGCGAGGATACCTAAAATACAAACCAAATTCTATGGTAGCAGTTATAGTAACGTTCAGATGATGTTATACACACATTTCAAACCTTCCAAGGTCATTTTTAAAGCTGCCTCGAAATACGCAAATAAAGCTTGTTACTCTCAGAATAAATTGAGATCCAGCTTGAGTTGACTTCTCTTAGAATGTACAGGATTGAGGTTTAGATTTACAGTTTATATCATACGAGACATGAATGTACCCGGCGTTGCCCAAGAAGCTTAGGCCTGCAAATATTGTTGTCCTTATGTGTATCTCCAAAGCAAGTTTGTAGGCCTGGCAAGCTGCATCCCAGCACCGTGTTTGGCCAGCATCCCTGTGTTGCAGAGTAAAAAAGCAATTTCCTCGAGTAAAGGTTTTAACTGAAAAGGAACCGTAAGCTTGTTATGGGACACATGTAAACTGTTTTTTGTAAATGCAATTGTGCATCTTTTTTAAGAAATACACCTAACCCTCCCTCCCATAAGCGGGGCAAACAAAATGCCTTTGTAAACTCAGCTGCTAATCTTTTTTGCCAGTAAAAGTAGTCTGCTGAAAACTGTGAACACATCAGTACAGATTCTTTTTGCATATTCCGCCTCAGTTTCTCTGGTTCTTGCTGCTGCAGTCAGTACCTGATTGAGCCACCTGCGGTTTTAAGCCTCGTCCTCTGTTTCTTCTGTCTTATATTGTATGGTTCTTCATGCATCTTGAGTGTTTCGACTAAGTGAAATTCTTCGCTAGGTCTCATGTAGACCTAGACTCTTTTTTTCGAAATGAAAAAAGGAATACTATGTTGTTCATAAACTAGCAGTTTCCAGTTTTAGTGGGTAAGAGTTAAACGTGGGAAGGAAAGAAAGATCAGAATCCAGCAAAATAGATGATATAGTTTGAAAATAGCACTTTCGGTCACAAATTTGATTGCTGAAAGTGTAGAGCAGATAAAAACTTGAATAATGCTAGATGAAGACAGCTATGTAGGCTGAAAGACGTAATTAGAAACGTAATGGTGCGCGCAAAAATGCAGTTAAACTCTAGAAGGAAACAGCCTGACTAAAATTGCTCCAAGGAGTTAAATTCCAAGCTCTTTCCTCCTCGAAGGTCGCGAAAGGCAGACAAAAAGAAACAGGGCCGATTGGCCAGCCCTGGTGCAGGAGAGTGTCCACGCAGTGTTTCATGAAAATTGATCCAGTAGATTATGCGTCCGTCACGGTTACACAGACACACAGACACCGAACATCGTATTTTATTGATATAGATTTAACATGCTTTGGTATGAAAGCCTAAAAATGGGTTTAAAATTTCTTTCTTTTAATTTGTTCTAGAGAACTTGGAACTGAGTTTCCGTAGAATAATCTAAATGTCCTTACCTCAGCATGAATTTCACTATCAACGCGTGGCCATGTTTAATTCACGGAGGTGTGGTCCTTACAGACTGCTCTTCGTGACATAAAATGTGTGTAGTGATTTTAGAAGCGTATCTGAAGTAAAAGTGAACGAGGTAAAATATTGAAAAGTTCACTACATTTTATATGTGCAGTTATATTCACATAAATGGTAGAAAACGCTATTTCTACTCAAGTGAAATATCCATAGACTATCAGAGCCTCAGCTACTTTGCAGTATTTGATAGTATTCTTCCTTTGAATCTGTTTAGTTGCTATAAATAGGTAAGTAGCCTTCGAGTTTAATGATATTCTTCACACGCTTTACTTCGGAATAGTTGTGCTCAATTATGAACTTAGCAGGAGTTGAAGGGTCCAACACAGATATGCAATGCATGGAATGAAGTAAAGAATATCATCAGCTGGAGCTACTAGAATCATATATATTATTATACAGGGTAAACCTGATGTTCTGGCATCAGTTCGGCCTAATCTTTGTAACTCTACAGATGTCAGTATTTGAACTATCCATTCCTTATCACAAAAAGGTTCCTGTTTAAAAAAGTCAGTTAGGAAGAATCCCAAACATTGTGCTTGAATTCAAAGTGTTTGAGAAATGCAAAGGAGGTTTATTACCTCTACAGTTGCATAGATATGAGGAAAGTAGTTGATAGTTCATTAAAAAGAACAGGAGTAAATGCAAGCCCAACTTCTTCTCTATAGTGCTGTGTTTAGCAAGCGTCCCTTCAAATGATATATATCTCTACTTAAACACGCTGTGTTTATTACGGAAACCAAGTAGATTTTACTTCTCATAGGCATTGTTTCCTGTTTCGAAGAAACTAACAAACGTTAATGATATTGAAATGATTTATGACTAATCAACTACATGTTTGAATGTAAAAAATAGATGAGACAATTAGATAGTAGTAAAGTTGTTGCAATGTTACTGGAACCATCGCATTATTGCTTTTTTCTTTGCATATCTGAAGGAAGTGCTTCAGCTCACAATTCTCTATTCTCTTACATCATTCTTATATTGATGTTGGAGTTTGTGCCTCTCCAAGGTTGTCCCCCTATTTGTATTTCTTGATGATCTTTTCAAGTTATCTGCCATGCACCAGGATGTGTCATGCCACTAAGAAATCTGCTTGATTCGGTGTTTGCTAACCAAATAACCTATTCACTGCAATGTTTCGGTGACGTTTACATCTTGTCGGAGATAATACGGATGTGGGAGATAATACGGATGGCCGTTTCTTAACTTCATGGTCTCTTTTAGTTTTCATTAACTATATTGCATTGCCGTGTCCATTTTGGTTAGATCTTTTATTTTTGGTCATTTTTATGCATGCTGTTGTATCTCATAAATTCTTTGCGTATCAATTTAACACACTTTTGCCTGACCCTCATTTTCTTCATCTGTTCCTAACGAAACCATGTCGATCCCAATATGGCCCTGCATTCCTTAATCATACTTTAAATTCTCCAGTAACAGCTTATTGATAAGGTCGGAAATCACTCTTTTCATGTCTCACTGCATTCCTGTTTAAAGTTTAACTAGTATTCATGTGCACTTAGTAGAGAGAAAAGGGCACTTGTGGCATCTTTGGCAACGCATAACCAGCCACAATGGCACACCGCTGTGGAGAAACAGAAATGGCTAACGTATATTGTTTAGAAGGTTATTTTCTGTTTCAATGCTACCATATTATCACAGCAGGACTTAATCCAGTGATAGGAAGGCTGTGTTTTGAAGCATTTAAAAACCTCAATCAAAGCTACAGCAATTACATTTCAAAATCCTAGGTTAAATCACGAATAGGAAGATGAAGTTATCGGTTAGTCTTTCGTGTTAGGGTAGCCTAATCAGCCCCTCGACTCCCTATGGTGCATGCTCATGGCAGTTATTCAAGCACTGCGTTCTATCTGTTTCTAGGGTAAAGGAGATTCTTGGCATGAATAACCAGCGACCAGTTCTTATAACACAACCCTCTATTTTCTTTCTCTGTAACCGTATAACCCCTCCTACTATTGAAATGTTTTAATCTCATCGAGTTTCTCATAAAGGAAGGTTAGCTTAGGGTTTTCATACTGATGATGAAGTTCATGAACCATTCTTAAGATACTAAATTCGATTACAGTTCATAGTAGATGATTGACTTTTGAAGAGAAATATGATCGATGTTCTATCCATTTGTTGTAGTTACGAATGCTTGACTAGACAATGAGAAATAAAGATAGTGAGCTTCCAGGCGAGGCCGTTCAGTCTACAATAACACGAATAAGGAATCGACTTCTGATCATTGATGCAATTAGATTAGCTTACACAATGCAATGTAAGGTTGATCTCTTTGTGACTCTTCTCTTTCTGATCCAAATAATTTATCGTACTGGCTTGTTTTCTAGTTACCATGTAAGTCGGTATAACAAGACTGGAAATGCACAGTATGTCCAACTGAGAACTAAACTTATCAAGGACATCAACGGAATCAGATTTTTCTAATTGCGATGAGAATCATTAGGAGTGATAGGGCAATACCCTGCTGAGACCATAGGATGTGGTGAAAATTGAGCGGTAAAGGAAAAATCCGGCTTTAAAAGGCATGGACAGAAAGGATGTTAACGCAAGCCTCAAGTGTTTATCACGAAAATGTGACTTTTAGATAGTATACGTTTAAAGATCATATAGTACATATAAGAGATCGGTAATCTTTGACTTGGGGGGTTGAGGCATGGGTGAGGAGCTCCCGATTTTAAATTATGGGCCGTATTCTTTCGATTGGCATATAAAAGACGTTCTAACCGCTGAGATAGAGCTAGTTTTGGATAAAAAGTCAGCCAGATTTCTGGATCCTTCCAAAAAAATGTATCATAGTTATGTTTCATAGCTAAATGTCTAAGTATCATCTTGTCCATCATAATAACTTCGTAATGCAGCTGCACAAGAAAAAAGTTGCTAAACCTTTATTGTGAAAATGCGTTTAAATTGGGCATTATCTGTAAACAACATTGCAAAATAGTGTTTTCTAATGTAAATTTACACGTCATTTACACAAAGTAAAAAAAAATCATACAGTTATTTGTGAGATATTAACAATTACATCAAAATCTCCCCCCTGTATCACAGAAAGTGTTAAGATTAGAAACTGTACGCTGACAAATTATAAAATCTGACATAATGCTTTGTTTATATAAAACAATTTATAGAATTTATGCGGGTGAATATAACTGCATTTATTCTCAGGCCTTCTTCCAACTTCCCTCTCCCCTTTCTTAGAATATTACTGCTCTGAAGTTATCAACAAACTAAAACGTCCTCGTGATAACTATTCCACCGCTTAATCAATTGGATTCTCGGTAATGCCTTTTCCTTCGGAAATTCGTGCTCATGCCTTAGCTGGACAAAGATGGAATCAGATATGGAAAAATGGCTATCTTAGAATCTTTATTCCTATTTCAGATTACAATTACACTCTTTTACACTCGGTAACTTATTAAACACTGTCATTAGTTAATCGTTCCATATAATATAAGCATTATAACGAATCTTTGGCAATCCCACGCAATAATGAACGAAAACTGGAGTTCTTGATTAAAATAGGAGATTTTCTTGATTTTGGAATATACGAAGTATCCTCTCCATCTGTCGTTTTAAAAGTAAGATATGATAATATCAAAGGGAAATGAAGTATGTCTTGTGGAACAGATATACTGGCCGTTGTTGAAACAGCTTCTTCACAACTATTTCTAAAAAGTTAAAACGTTGAATTCTCTTCAAAGCCGAATTTCTTCATGTTGGCCAGGATTAGAATATCAGATGAAGATCCTAAAGCATTTGTGGATGTTCTTTCCCAGTTGCGTATCCAGAATTTTTTGAGGGGGGCGGGGGAGATGTCATGACCCTTGATGATGACTTCATTTTGATAATCATACAAATTGCAAGCTGAGGCGAGTCCCAACTAGGTATTAAATCACCTTAAAACGCAAAAACATTCAAAATGGGAAGTTACTGAATGTAAAAGTATACCTTTAGAAGTAAATTAGTACCTTTGTCTAGCAAATTTGGCTCAGGCCAGATAGGGAAGGCATGGCCCAGTGTCCTTCCTCTCTCAAATACGCTTCTGGACTAGTCAGTCATATGTCTTGCAAAAGAGAATCACTTTTTTAAAAAGTTGGCGTCGATATGTATTCGAGATATCTGCTACTAGCTTTGTTTTCCTGACAAATAATGGAACACTATACAATTCTAAATTGTTAAATGAGATCTTTGCCTGATTAATTGTTTACTTGATTTACTTTTGAAAAACTACAAGCTGTACCTTTAAATGCACTCTGGATGGGAATAGTTATATTATTTAGATAATGCCGTGAACATGAAGGAGTTGCAGCCCTATGCAAACTTACGGAGCTGCTTCATAAATAAAAGAATCTTGTTTCGGAAACTTCACGATTTTAAAATTTATCAATAGTGGTTTAAATGACACTGTTGGAATGGTGGGGGCTATTTCTCGAAATTACCAACTAAATATATCTTTAAGTATACTTTGTGACATGTATGGCATTGAAACTGTTAACGAAAATAAAAGGATTGGGATTGTGATAAAAGGAGGGGTATCAATCTTGCATCAATAAACAGTTAGATGTTTCAGAGTAACCATTGACAGGTTAATAGGTACTTCATCTGCTTGTTTGAAAAGATGTTTCAAAAAGTGTTCCCTAAATTGATTCCACCTGTATTTTCATGCGATCCAAATGATATTTAAATAATACACGCCTAGTGTCCTTAGGAAAGGAAACATGTACTATGGGCCAACTACGTCTCAACAATTTTTATGTGCTCCCTTTATTGTTGGCAAAGTAGTAAAACGGATTATGAACCCTCAAACCAAGATACACCGAAGTGCAACCAACGTAACATGCCCGTTTGTGATTTAAAGATTAAGGCTTGGCATGTTACAGCAAGTTGAGTCAAGTAGATAGGCAATTTTACATGTGTATTTTGCAATACAATATTACACGTGTATTTTACAATACCATATTACACGTGTAATTTATAATGTCTTTGATAAGATTTATTCAAGAGGAAAATGCGAAAAATAGTATATTAAAACGCCTTATGTAGGCAAAAGGCAACTGCTTTTTATCAACTCTCGAGAGGAGCAAATGTCTTTCACAGTTGTACTTGTTTAAGATAGGCCTCTGCTTAGGACATTTCACGATTTTCCTTACATATGCTTACGATGTTCTTAGGACATGCTTACGATATATCTACAATATGCTAACGATGTGTTTACGACATGCTTAAGATGTGCTTAGGAAATGCTTAAGATATGATTAGGATATGCTTAGGATATGCTTAGGATCTTCAGTTTGTTCTGAATCGTATCCTTAATAAAAATTGTAGTGGTAAATTTCCATTGTATCCATGAAACTCTATTTGATTTACAGGAATCGATGAAGTGCAGCAGAGCAGGCATTGGGCTAGAAAATTGTATATGGGAATGGGGGTAAAAGCGTGATTAAACTTCAACTTTTCTTTGGAGGAACATAGAAAGAAGCTCTGAAGTTTTTGAATTTTAGTAGGTGGAGGGGGGAGAGTAGGAATAGACAACTATTGTTATGTAGCCAACTCAGGAACTTGGGTTGTGACAAAAAGGAAAAAATACACAAAAAATTACCCCAAACTTACGGCTCCGTTTTAAAGCACATTGCTGTACAACATAGAAACAGCATCTGCAATTCTCTCTTCCAAGACAAGCATACCAGATATCATTATCCTGGAGACAACGGACTCTCTTCCCTTACAGCCTTGGAGAAAATCAATAGTTAATCAATAAATGGAAGTAAACGTGCTTGAGTTACAGTGGTAATGATAAGGATTGCACCAACTACGATGCTAAATGCTCCTAGAATTAAAGAAACACTACAGTAGCAAGGTATGTTTCTTTCATAGTTTGGAAAGGAAAACGGAATCCCTTAGTCCCTTCCTGCTACTTGTGATATTTATCTAGAATGATGGTCACTTTCAAATCTCAGAATGTAAGTTGGAGATCCAAGCTCATTAAATATGTTCGAGGCAATTGACCTTAAAAGATGCCGCATGCTATGATCATTGTGTGTTCTTCATCATCCAGTTGTAAAGATGCACAGACAAGCAATATCATGATATCTCAGACACGTAAAGCGATGTACAATGAGCATTTTCAGGGCTGATGATTTGGACACCGATATTTTGTCTCTCTCATTGGGTATTATTTATCATGCCGGTATTTTTGTTTCAACCTGAATGCAAAGTACTGAATTTGCAGTTACAGTGCATAGGCATTAATGTTCTGTCGATGCATGAGACAGCTATTGTTGCTGCTTAGCTGGTGCTATGATCGATCAAATTACCAACGACCAAATGTCTATAAAGAATGATTTAAACCATGGATGAACACTTTGTTGCTTGTATTGACTGAGTGCTGCGAAAGCTGTGGCATACCGTCTATGATCACAAAACGGAATAGAATTTTAAAATAGAATCATTACCAGATATTCATTTAGGCGGAAAAGGATATAATTGTAGGATTCGTATCTCAATGTCAAGAGATCTAAACCTGAGCGACACTTTGAAAACCTCACGGATTATAAGAGAATCAGTGTAATAGCTCGAATCAGCCACTAGCTGAGATGGAGTCACGGACCCTTTACCTCCCATCGATAACCTATGAGGTTGTTAGCACAGAAGCTTATTCTTCACAGAGACTCCCAGTTATTCATTGTTCTGTCTTTCTTGTCACTGAGAATGTTTCCCCGGGGAGAAAGTTTTTCTTTCAAAGCCTCTATGCTCAGTATAGCCATGAATCAAGTTTCAAAGGTCACGATCTGTGTACCTAGATCAGGGAAGGTAGCAGCTATTCAACCTTTGACTGTGAACTGAAGGGAAGCATCACATTTTAAAACAAAAATTATGTTGCAAATCCTACTGATGCCATGCCATGCTCATCACTGAGTGCAATCTTAAGAGTGCAGCTAGTTTGGCATGAGACCGAGGTCAATAACGACAGGATTGATTGTGGAAACTGAAATAATAATCTCACCAGATAGAGTTACTCGGTCGGGTAACCCATATACGTAGATGAAGTGATAAACCTTGCAGTGATAACTGTATAAACAATTCCTTCTGCCGTTACGCGCGGTAACAAAAGACCACGAGTATTCTTGGTGGATCAATAACGTTTAATAGTTTAATTCATATCGTTGGATTAGTTAAGTTTGCATCCTCGTTAGGCTAGTCCTCTGATTTCCTTTAAATAATTGCGAACGTTTGCTACTTCACTTTAAACAAATGTAGTCAGGCACTTCTTTTCCTCAAGTAGGGTCATTGGATCACATATGGGGCTATTGGTTTCCCATATTAACACATTGAATCACCTTGAATCACTTGGTTATTTGAAACAACTAGAGCCACGTTATTGAGAATGAACTTTCAAGATTGTACTAAAACAGCACCTATTATAAATGTTGTTTGTTATAGATGCTCTGTTCTCATTCTTATGGTGCTTAATCTATAGCATGTTACGGCTACAGACAAATAAAATAGAGCACAACGTGAAAATTTTAGTCCAGGAAATTATTTAATGGAAGGAATTTAATAGGCCTACCTAATAAATAACTAGCAAAACAAGCACTATTGAGCACTGTGACTAAAGTGATTATTTCTATACTTCTTTTTATTTCTTAACTCGTTTCTAGGACTCAAATAGCATGAGAGAGAGGAGGAATAAAAACGTACCCATAACCTACCAACCTTTACAATAATGCAAGTAAATAAAAGCATTTATTGGTTAGAGCAAGTATAAAACTATATCTTTGTCGTAAGAAAATGCAGTTTATGTTAGCATTTTTGTAAAGGTGTAAAGGTGTCATCAAAAATCGTGTTAAATAAAAAAATAACGGATGAATCATGTTAAAGAACTTGGAAAGAAATGCATAAAAACACCGCAGGTGTAGTATTAGGCAGTATATCGAGAGTCTTGACGTAAAATAACGCCATGACTTTGCTTCAGAGTTCACTGATATTATTTTATCATCAAAGGGGTATTTACAATTACGAATTCTGAAACACTCGATCCAGCTTTCCATTGTTTCCAACAGCGAAAAGGCGTGGTCACGAATACTAGACCCCCAAAATTTAAAATGGCGCGGGAAGATCCACAGTATTGCGTACTGTATGTAACCTTCTTTGATGGCGACTAAAATTGCGTTTAACGACTGACTTCCCTTTGAAACAGCTAGGATTCCAACACTCAGCATTTCAAGTATTGAAGTTCATATTTGCTTAACACCCTGTTTGTGTAGGCCAAAATAATTTTCTCTACATATGCTTTGTTTAGTGTTTTGCTTCCTTTAATAATCATAAATGTAATCATACTTGTATTGTCTTATCTGTATAGGTCCTGTAAATATCTGCAAGCACATTCCATTTCGAACCTTCATACTACGACAGCAAAAATGCATTCATTGCCGTATATAACTTTGATGAGAAGCCAGACGAAAAAGCTTTCTGCTATTTTGTTAATAAGTACTTTAAAAAATTCAATCTTTTTATATCAAATGGCTCTCAGCAAATAGCCAAAATAACAGAAAAGAGTCATCACTTAATGCTAAATAATTCACATGTTATCTTGGTGGCGAAAAACTATTTATCGCCAATTTGCAGGAAGTAGTTTATTCTCGTATCACGGAGGCCAAAGGCTATTGCAATTAACACCCATCGTCACAAGCTGATGCAAGTCAATCAAGATTCTTTTAGTCTGCAAAATTAAGATTTCATCTCTTTAGTGTAAACTTGTTTCATGATCATCTGGGTCAAGTAAAACTAGGATCTATACGCAGATTCTCTTATTCATATATATTTTGGCACACTTTACAATGATCAAAAAATGATGATCACTAAGTCGCAGTGTTTAACTGCATTTCTGGCTTTAAAAACGAAACAGGTTGTTGCCTTTTAGAATCTGATGCCTGGCAGAATGAAAATCGTTGGTCCTCATTGATTTTCCCGTTAATATAAAGTCGTGTGCCCAAAATATCCAATCCACAAATAGCAGGACAAAAGGATGGTATACTACGGTACAAAATCTAAGGTGCACGATATTTGCGAACAGCCTGCAATACTTACCCAGTGGAACAAACTAAGCGTAAACTCCACAGCGCCAAGCACTTCTCTATAGCCTAACAACTTTGAATGGTGCAATAGTAAAGTCTACAATCCGGGTAGTCGATCCCGAATTCTCACCTATACCAGCAACCGTATTTTTGGTTTCGCTGTTAGCTTCAGCAGTGCCATTTGATTTATATAAGTACCCAGGCAATGCCTGCAATGGTAAAGTCTTCGTTTTCGGTGTGGGAGATCCTTGATTCGAACCGCGCTAGCACCTCAAGCACTTCATGTTTAATGAGTTCTATACTATG
>JAAAKL020011752.1:0-13462 GCA_010016065.2 Carybdea cf. marsupialis auct. non (Linnaeus, 1758) | reverse complement strand
AGGTTTTGTTCAGTGGCCAGGTTTCGGAGCCATACAATAGTACCGACAAGACAGCGGCATTGTAAATACGTAATTTAGTTCTGCGAGATATTGAGCGTTGATGCCCAGAAAATTGAAATATTAGAGCTGCTTTAAGCCAATTAGAAAGCTCTGGATTCAGGTTAAGTTTTTTTATGTCATAAGAAACACTTTTAAGACATTTTATCAAGGACACACATAAGTATTTTGAGCTATTTTACGAAGAGTACTTTAGCTCCATTTTAATGACGATTTGTAATGATCTTTATCAGCTTTGTCTGTGACAAGACTGTGTTATTATGTCATTACAGTCCTTCTTATTTTATTACCAGTTTCAAAAGCCCCCCTCCCCCTCTTCGCGTTTCGAACCAATTAAAATTTCCTTGATTGTGTCAAAGAAACTAAAGAAGCTATTAACTGTCGTCATTCATTGATTTTTGGGACATGTTACCAATGTGTCACAAAGTTACTGATGTAAAGATACCTTTTTGCTCCTTAACTTAAATTGAAAACTTTTCTCTAATTCCTAATTATTTGTTTATGATTTGACTTCTCTCTGGTAAAATGTCTTATGTTTTCCACTTGAAAAATAGTCTTTAGTAGTCTGATACATTTAAGAGGTCGAGGTGCAAAGGCCACAAGGCTAAGAGTTAACCAAATGCAAAACCAAATATAATCTCTTTGACAAAATTTACTATAGACCTGACATCAATATCTTACAGCAATAACTGAGTTTAAATTCTTGTGGTTTGGTTAAAGATGAAACTCTACCTACATAATTTTAAATTTATATAGCGCTATAATGTATACTGTCTTCCACAACGCTTCAAAGCTATAACGTAAAACTGTTTCAGGGAGTTGGAAAACGCTTATGTTAATAGATAAAATATATGAAGTATATCAAATAATAAAATACTTACTGCTATAGTACTGAATTCATAGAAAGCTTTGCGAAATAAACCAGTTTTCTAAAGTGACTTAAAAGATGAACTTGTGCGGGTAGATCTAGTTTTGTAAGATATCGAATTTTATAGATACAGCCCAGCGTAGGCAAAGGATCGACCTCTGAGTGTTCAGCATTTTATTGATGGCAATATTTGCTATTGAAGGTTGATTCAATTATTGTCTATACACTGAATTAAAAGACAACTGCACAGAATTCTGATACTTGCTACAGGAAATAGTTAACGTTGAAATTATTGAAGCTATGAAGCTATGTAACGTAAAATCAGGTAGTACAATCAACCTAGCTAGTCATTAAACTGGTATTCCTTATTGATAGCATTGGAAATTGTAGCGGTACATGCACTGCAATCATAAAAAAATGATATACTTTGTACGCTGTTTTTCTCATGTAGAGAGTACTTCGTTATCAAGACAAGACGTTTAATCACCATCGAGCTCCAAAAAAGACAACTTGTTGCTTATCACAGTGTCGACTGTGTCTTGTAATAAACATCTTGCCATCTTTTGAAATATTGAAATATGTGATCGTGCTTTTACCAAGGATAGGCTTTTTAATAAACTCAACAGTTTCTATTGATAATATGGAAGTCTTCAACCATGTTGGAGGAAAGAAAAGGGAGAAGTTAAGGGAACGGATAAAATGACTTTAGATGGTAAATGGACGAGAGAAGGAAACCCGAGAAGAGAGAGACTGTACAGAGTAGGACAAGCGAAGGAGACGAGAGAAGAATGCAAGAAAGACGAGGGTAGAAACAGAAGAATTTTATTGGAAACAACGAATAAGATAGATTATAAGTTTATCTAGAGAGATCTGGAGAAAGAAAGAATTAAGTAGAATTGACAAGCAGGAACAATATCCGAAGTGATGTCGAGTGGAAAGGAAAGTTGAAACATGGTAACAAAGGCCTATCATTGAGTTACAAGAGTAAACTGAGTAGTAGTATCTAAGGACTTTGGCATTTTCCCCTCCTTATCATTGCGGTATGTATGCACAAACGTGTGTTCATAGTTGTATCTATATTATTGACAGATGATCATTGAATGGCGTGGTAACAGTGTCAGACAGTCAAGGAGACGGTATAGCAATTTACTTTTATTCCTACAAACAGAGAGCAATGACGGGAAATAAGTGATGTTGATAAGATTGCAACAGATATATTCATTGTCATCACTACAAAGAAGTATGACAAGATGTTCCATCTTTAGAAAGACAGTATTCAAAGGATCTGACTCAACATGTGATGCTTCAAAGAAAACTGGTTTAGTCAATCACTCACTAAAATCATTCACCAGACACATATCACTATTGCGGCTGAAACGCTATATTCTTTATGGTAAAACGTCAACTATGTGGTTACGACTTCTGTCTGTGGTATTAAAGGACCATAGTACTTCTATTGTGGTCTCGTTTCTGTCCAGGGTCCGGCGTTGATTGTTAAATCCGACCCTTATTTCAATGTGCTCCTGCTTCACGCTAATGAATTCTGATCAAATTTGATCTGGCATACAGTACATTCACTGCATCTCTCAATGGAATTGTGTAACTGCATTTCATACTGTAAAATTTAAATATCAATATATGCCTTCCAGCTAATTAGATTTTGAAAAGAAATTACTAGTTGTTTACGTTAGGATCCTTGGTGTCTCAAACCGGTCATTTACCTTGTCTCAGATATGTTGAAGCAATGCCTTTATGTGTTTCCAAGTGTGTCCACGGTGCATTGGCGGGCAGGTGCTAAGAATACAACAGAGCTTGCCGCTTTGGCCTATCATGAATACTTAGCTGTGGGTGTTTAACATATAGCATTAGTGATTGGTAAAGAAATCTGGGTACCTGTCAAACATATCTCATTGCATATTCACAGACAATGCCGTCGTCCTCATAACTAACATCGGGCTTCCACTTCGCATGTTTCGGCATTGATCATGACAAACACTCATAGACACCGAAATTTCTGGCAAAGCGTCTACAGAAAATTTGTTTCCTAGGAGATGGAAACTGCCACTCCCCGATAATAGGGTAGTCGATTATGAAAGTTGCACGAGTTGCCTATGCTAACTTGACATTTATTCATCCTATCGATGTTTCTAATTCGTGACTTGGCAAAAAATTTAGAAATGTGAAATTAGCGAAGGAGACTACTGGCAACCGGCCGTGAGGTGGTTTGGACATGGGATAAAAACCATGTTTGATAAAAGAAATTACAAGAAACTTTGATGATAATACGAGGTTTTTAATCTTTGGACTATTGACACGATGGCAAAGCGGAAATATTGTCAATTTTTCCTTGTCCAAACCCTCTTGAATGATAAAAAATTGCAATAATGATTTTGGGGCGCCTTTAAGATGAATCTTTGGCTCACTCTATGGAAATGTAAAAGTATGTTGTATAAAGTATGTAAGTTTGTATGTTGAACATAAGAAAGACCAGAAGAGATCCTACGGTTTCTCTTCTAGTACATACAAATTAAAATGTGCTAAAGAAAATTGGAGGGCCGTAAATCCTTTTCCTGACGGACGTTTCTGTATCCAAAAATGTAGATCATGATGCAGCACATGATTATGTAGAAAAGTGATGTTGTTATGTAGAAGTTGCAGTCTGAAAGGAGTCTATCGAACTTTTGAACATCGCGTCGCAAATTTATATTTCGTTTTACAGAAATCTCTCTATATGCCCACAAAAATTGTAGCTACTTGTGTAAGAATTCTGAATAGGTTGCTCAGTTTCTAATTAGAGTATCAAGTTCATTACGTTCCGTAGGAGGCACTCTTTCTCATCAGTTTTCTCTTACCATTGATATGATCCAAAAGGAACTCGATTGCTGAGTACGTCAACTTTCTGACGGATGGTTTAATGCATCACACTGTCCTTAGTTCTTACGTCCTTTTCATAACTAATAGACGGGTGCTTTTGCCTAATAAAAGCTGGATAGAAATGATCGATGATGTAATGATGCCAACATAAATCTTCGGAGGTTGAAATATTCATGGTTTTCATGCTTTAGGGGTCTGGTGAAGACAAAGTACTGAAACTGGCTATGGATTGTCTTGAGTTCTAAAGAACTGTTTGATTTTCCATGCCTGTGCTTGCATTTAAAATGCAAAGTACAGATTTTAAAGCAGATGCACCAAATTTATTGTCATGTACAACTTTTCTTTAACCGAAGCAAATGCCAGCGATGGCAAATTCTCGTGTTTCTCATCCAATCACTAGTTGGATTACTTCGAAAGTTCACTTATTAAGTAGCACGTGAAGGAAAGGTCATCAGCCCAACACATTTTAATAGCAAATGGATGGAATAATGCGCTGTTAATAGCTAGAAGTCAAGCTGTGAATATCTCGTAGCCTTTTCTCTTCAACGTTGTCTAAGCACCTCGGGTTCGAGAACTCAAAATGTTTTCATCCTTGACCAGATTATCAACCAAGGAATCTTTTTATCTAGATAGCCTTTCTAAGAGAATTCACTCTTATCAATAGCCGTAATCATTGCAGTTAAGACCCATTTAAGCTTGCTGCTAAAGAGGGAAGGCTTGCATGAATATGAAAATTCTAGTGCCTTCTAAAGCAAACCCTGGACAAGAGATACCTTACCCTCTTTGAAAGTACGGTAAAGATTGAAGAAGCATATCCCTCTACATTTGTCAACAGGAAGCATAGGAAAGATGGAAAGGGTAGTATCTCAATTTTGTGGAATTATCTGCTCTACGCTTGTTATACATTTTCTCGACTCTTAGTAAAAGTTTTCATTGCAAGAGTATAAAAATTGGTAAAAGGAAATATAAGATAATCCGAAACCAGCAGATTGTGCAGTGTTTCTTTAAAGGAGGGTCAAAATCCTAGTCTTTGCTGTCTGGCTTCTTCGTACATAACTCATCTTTGGTCCTAAATGAGTTTACAAGGCCTAGAGAACTCATTTGTTTAGCAGATAGCCGAATATTTGGCAAACAAATTCATTTGAAATGAAGAATACAACGGCAGAAAATTCTACATTTTAAGTAACATCAGTAATAAAGGGAGAAAGTAAGATGTGTGACGTAACATAGGAGACAGCATGAATATCAAAAATCAGTCCACGTCGGAGGCGCATCCCTACCATGGATATACCTAATCAGAAGTCTCCTACTCCCCTTGTCAAACTGCTTCTTGGAGAAGTTTTAATATTTTGTTTGGCTAAATATATGAAAAAATATATGAAAGATGTTGGTATCATTATTTTGGACACTTTCATTTCAGGTGTATTTGTTAGGTTATCAAAAAGTGTATACCTCTTTCATGTTGTTTAATTACTAAAACAAAATTGTCCAACATAAATTTCTTCTATTCAGGTATGATTAATCTATAAAGACTTTGCCATCCTTATAATTGGGCTTTTCAAGAGCTATTTAGGCACAAGCACCTGAGTCAGACTCACCCTTTTTTGCAAGGATTCCTGAACTTATTGTGGTCTATTCTACTTTATATTGTCCTGTCCTCAAGTTCTATGGAGTCAGGTTTTTATTCACCGAAGGTCCATCGGTGATGCTGGAAAGAGTCGTCTTGAAATTCTCTATGCTCAGATAAAAGTTCCATGTACATGGGCACCTCCATAATCCCCTTCATTGGGTAATGCATAGCGTAGAAACGGCATCATCATCATTATCATCAGCACCAATAAAAATTTCACTATTCCTTTTACTTATTGTATTTCAAGCTCTTCAGGTGCCTACATCATCATCATGGAGCTAGTGATGACTGATGTTAATATCTTATCCGCCATTTTGGACGAAGATGTTACTGTGACTCGGAAAATGCCTTCTTATATATTATTTTGCCCAAAAACTGATGGCGTTTGTCAAGACCTGATTATACTTACAAAGCGTATTCATAAATGAATAAGCTATTAAGAGCATTTGTGGACGCAAAAAAAAGTCATTTGGAGACAATCTGTCATTCGAGATTTCCTGACTGAGTTTTATGATGATCTATGATGATCTATTATCACTTACCGAAGAAAAAGCTATCAAGTTAATTGGAAATAGTATGTCGTTTTTGCTGGCATTCAGTTTTAATGGAAGCTCGCGTAACACTAACATTCGTGGAGTCACATCTTTGTATGACTCAATCATGGCTGTTGTCTCACCGGAAGTGAACTGCATACTATTACTTCAAATAAACTTTTTGCTATTGAAATAGTACTTTCTACCTTTGCAAACCAATATCAATACATTGATCTTCGTCGATGGTGTCTGTTAGACGGCGGTGTTATTACTTAATCAAATGTGAAATTGCTCCCCTTATCAGAGAGCGGCGTTTATTAGAGTGACATGATAACGTACGACCCATACATCAAACAGTTCCTGGCTACATACTCTATGCAAGCTCCTTTGCTTTTCAAAGAATTTTGATAGTTTGGGCGAAAAATATCAAACTGGTCAATGTTGTGCAAATACGTATTTGATTTTGACTCTGCACTCCCCCTGCGGTCGTCTAGTGTCTTTCCTTTCCTCCATTAGGGAAGGACATCGGAATTTAAAGTGCTCAATGCACCAGCAAAACTTCATATTCACATATGTACCTCCCTAACCCCTTTCAGAGGAGAGTGCATGGTGTAAATTCGGCGTATGTACATTATGTACATTATGACCACTTTCAAATTGTATCGGATAGGTTTTCACTTCGTTCTGCTTCATTTTGCCCTCAGTAACAGCAGCACTTGAAAACTCATTCGTTGCACAACGTATCACTTTTAAAACCGCCGAGCCGCGACATGAAAACCACTGCGGAGTGACATGCTTTGCATGTGAACAGAAGGCATATCCGAGGTGCTTTTACAGTAGTTGTGAAAACCTATCCGCTACAGTGTGAACACGCCCTATGTTAGAAAAATGTTGCGACTCATTGTAACCTCGGTGTGATTTAATCACCTTTCTTGATAATGTTGTCAAGGTGATATCGAAACTCCGGGAAAAGACTTCGATGCAATTTTCCTGGTTAACAAACGATCAACACCTTCAATAATTGTGGCAACAGGAAGAACATGATTCCATTCCTATGATATATATTTTCAATAGTTTACCATTATTATTTGCTTGATCATATATCCTACTCTCTCTTTGATTAAATCAGTAACCATGAATTATCAAAGCCATTGCCACTCTATCACAGTGACAAGGCTTAGATTTACTTCTTCGCTATTTCTCCACATTTTGCCAAATGCTTGAAACATCATGGTAATGATCTCTGTAAATAAGCGAAAAGATCATTGGAATGGTCAGAAGCTCATTTACTCTTCATGTAGCCATCGGATCAGACTCAGTTTAGACGACGAACTTTTCTTGGGCATCATTGATCATAACATCTTTCAGGATAATAATGACGTCACATTGACGTCATTATGCGTCACAATTTGCTTTCACCACTAAAAATGACCAAATGATTCTTACATTTCTTTCGCCTCCTTTTTGTATTTTCCTTTATGGGCTTTCGAAGCAGTATTATATTTTATTGCATTGCCATAACTTCTGTCACGAGCCTAGTCGTCACCCATTGGGTCAGTTGAAAAAGAAACCAGAGAGTATGAAACACAAAGTAATAATAATAACATAATCTCTGAAGGAACATAGCATTAGACGATTAGGAAAACAGTCACACGATCTCTCCCAATACTATACTTGGTTGGATTTCAGACTACAACTTTCTGCATCATTTGAAGACTGTCAAGAGTATTACTTAAGATTGAATATCAAGGTTGTTATACTGCAATGAGCAAGGAAACTAGAAAACTGAAATTTCTAATTGTTGACGCCCTCGAAAGTTAGTGAACCGGATCGAAGACCAAGATGGTGTACTTGATAGTCATAGTCATAATTCCAGTACGTAGTAGATTTCTTGGGTCATTTAAGATGATTTCATATTCATCACCAGCAACTTGATATATTTACAAGTTGACTTCACCTATTTAAATGGTATTTTTTGCTAAACACTGTCAGGTCGGAATCACTCACGATAAATTTTATAAATAGCAAATTAAGATTTACGTCACGTGAGGACTTTGGTGCCTTTTTTCCCAATAAATATGACTGTGGATCGTAAATATTTCTAAGGCGAATAGTATCTAATTTAATTCTTTAGTTGCCAAGTTTATTCTGAAAAATTGAATAGTTGCTTGTTAAATTTAGTTTTCACGTATTTTAGACAGGTATGTACAATTATGTATCCTTCTGTCATTTATGGATTCAACTAACATAATTTACAACTCCCCTCCAAAGCAAACACTCGTACATTCAACAACGTATTTGGAACTCCATCAAGAAGTTTAATATAAAGTTACAGTCGCATAAGAAGAACTTCTTCTCTATGCTTTTGAAAGAACCAACAAAGAGTTGGTTAGCCTTTACTTGAAAACAAGTGAGTTGCCAAGCCTGTAGATTGACAATAGACAATCAGACAAAATCAAACGGAATGCAGATAATTAAACGTTGGCAATTGATGATAGTTGATAAGGAATGTTTTTATGATATATTGGATTCATTAGTTTCATATTAAATTGCAGTAAGGCGAGTATTGGTGATTAATGACTCCCTCGAATTCATATCCTATGACATTATTAGAGCAATAGCTATAGCATAATAGATGAAATTGCTATATGAGCTATAATTGTTCACAAACTGACCGATTTCCTAGATTAGCATGTTCATTTTCATAAAAGCATCAAACAAGGAATGTTATAGAGGTAAACCTATGCTATCTGCAATATAGGTTCACACAGATACGTAGTCAGGATTTAAATTTTGAAGGGGCACAGTTAGTTTTGGCACCAGCAATTTTAGCGTACCAAAATGTTTTAGAGAATAAAAGGGCAAGAGCAACGCTATAGGTTAACTAGCAATATTTTGAAGACAGGCACCAATATCTAAGCGGTAGTTGCCCCTGTGCTCTCCTTGTCTGCGTGCTTATTTACCTATGTCAATGCAACAGATTTTAACCCTATTCTAAAGGAGGTCTTAAGATATACGCTGTTTACTGGGGATTCTTAGGGCCAGTTTCCATAACACATATTTCCGCAATGGAAAAGGCCTTTAAGCTTAAAGCCCTGCCTACTTTGCAATTCCATCCTAATGAAAAGTATGGATGTAATGTGGTTAGCTATTTTGTTAATTTTTTAAATAGCGTCTTTTATAAGACAAGCCCACTCGGCTAAATACGGAGAAATGCTGAGAAATCGAAATATTACAATTACGTTTGTTGAGGGCCGTTGGTTAAAACATGAATATTTTAACTTTGTGTCGTACCGTACAAGCATTCTATCATGTATATGGTTCAGCTTAAAGGGGCACATAAATACCGTAATAATTCTATTTACCGCAACCCCCCCCCCCCCCCCGAGTACGTGCACCACTTTCAAGCAAAAATTTGTAATAAGCACACCCTCTCAATTAAGCGCTCCACCAGGTAATGGTGGAGAACAAATATATGTAAATTCCTGAATACAATTTAGATAAAGAATCTTATCTGTTAAATCTGCGACTAATACACTCCCTCAAACAAACGCAACCCTCGAATAAGCGCACTCTTAAAAATTGGAAAAAAGTTCAATAAGCGCACCGTGTGGCTAATCGAATGATTACGGTACTTTGTTTTGTTTTGCAAAGGCTACATCCGAGTTTTAAGTATAATTTTCCAAATCTTTATCGGCTTGATCAGTTACAAAAGTAGTGTACTGTTCACAACTTTGTCGACCATAGTTTATGTAGGTAAAATAAAAAGACATCTGACCCTGTGATTTGACGACTGTTGTGAATCAATGGTAAGAGAAAAATGCTTTCTGAAAGTGCAAAAGGATTTCTCTCCTGGCATTTGAAAGTGTTACAAAACAGTGTTTCAGATGCGCTTTTTGTGACCAAAACAAAAATACTGCAATCTGCAATTTTTGATAAGAATTTTGAAAAGGGATGGCCAGAGAATATATCTAGATTTGTATTTCCCAATGCAAAACCTGTTATGTCGAAAAAGTAAAATTAAAAGTCAGAACGTTGAATAGCCGGAACATACTTATAAGAGAACTTGTATCAGAGATTATAAACTCATTGATAGGTAGCCCCGCAAAATGAGAGCGTGATGTTGGGTCCCGCATAGTTCTGCAAGTCAGGACCGCTTATCACTTCCGGTACCAATGTTCACAGTGGTTTCTTAAGCGGCCCACAGACGCTCAATAATATTATCATTATTATTGATGGGAAAATATTGATGAAAAACTGCGTCCCCCACACATGATTCAATATTATTGACAATACTTGCTCATTTGACCTTTCCGCCGTCATGGATGGACCTCTTACTTTAGCTCTTGCAGTCGCGTTGAAGAAGAAGCAAAAGAAGAGGTTACGCCGGTCCAAATGGTCCAAAACCTGGTTTTTAAAAAGACCAAAGTATGGACATTTATCATTCTTGTCAGAGCTTTGATTAAATGAATCGAGTGGCTATCGTAATTTTCTGAGGATGGACGCATCGTCGTTTGATGAAATTCTAAGTCTGGTAACCCCTGGTAAATCTGGTAAAGAAGACACAGTTATGCGCCAATCGATTTTGCCAGTGGAACGACTGTCCATTACCTTGCGTTATCTAGTCACAGGCAACACTTACGAAGGCCTGAAGTTTATCAGCGCAGTTTCTCCACAGTCAATTGGAGACATTGTGATGGAGACATGTTTCATATTTCATGTTTCGTATTTTTCAAGGTATTTTTCCAACAGCAATCCATAGGCCTCCTCTTTCTTCACCTTGTTGCTGTAGTCCTCACTTTTTATTTTCCACAAAGCAGGAAGTTTCATGTAAAGCTCAATAACTTCAATGAAGAAAAGTCTTGTCTCATCCTACATCGCTGACATCCTTCCTCTGCGTCGTCAAGAGCAAGACTGAAGTATTGATGGAAAATATTGGAGGGTGCCCACACACGACACAATAGTATTGACAATCCGTCAATAAAAATCAAAATTTTTTGATCGCGTCAATATATTGATCAATCCTTTAATATCTGCCCACAGACGCTCAATAACATTACCAATACTAAGTATTGATGAGAATATTGACAATATTATTGAGCGTCTGTGGGCCGCTTATGGAAATTACGGTTCTTCTTCAATAACTTGAAAATCTTTTCACCAATGGCCAAGACCATAGAAAGTATGAACTACAAACAGAAACAAAATAGTTCTAACTTTTTGAAGTGAAAATTTCTGAATAAATCCCTCTAATAACCCTTTGGAGTACATTTTAGATTTTATCGTCTCTAAAGTGATAGAAGTAAAATTGAAAACATTTGAAAATCCTAGTTTCCATTGAATTGTAAGGTCGTTGCTGTCTGCATGCGACTGGATGTAAGCGTCAGTGGCGACTTGTTGAGTTTCTGAAAACATGATCTTCGAGTAGCTGCCCTTGCTATGGCCAATAACCTTTGACAGGATGACGTCAGAGTGGCCGTAGAATTTCCCTTCTTGGTTTAACAGACAGTGAACTTGTTGGAGAGGAAGCGCTGAAAAATATAACTTGCGATTCTTGTTTTTTACCTTTCGTTTATCTTATCTACGTTAAACAAGTTAAGATGACTTATGCTACTCCATGACCATCAAGTATTACCTTAGCTTTTATGGATGTTCCGGACCAAGTTATGCTTTTAGACCAAGTTATGCTTTTAGACCAAGTTGTGCCTTTAGACCAAGTTACACCTTTAGACGAAGTTTCGCCTTTAAACCAAGTTATGCCTTGGGACTAAGTTAAACCCAATAAAAGCGAGACTCATAAGTTAAACGTTAGTAGAGTAAACAATCGTATTTACCAAAAACTCCTGGAGGTTGATACACAAAGCTATTGCAGTAAGTCCAAAACTTAGTTTCTTTCATCATTGAATCTCGCAACTTAAACCTTCGCTAGCACTGAGCAGTTATTGCTAGTGACGGATTAACAGAGACTTCGAGCCTCGTTTTGATTAGTTGTTTGAAAGTCGAATCGGCCTTAACGTGGTCTGGAACATAGCTACTATGAGCGGACTTTGGTCTAGTCAGTGACAAGAATCTACTTCCAAAGCGATCAAAACGCCTAACAATAGTTTATTCCACAGTTTCACAGTAATTGCTGTAATCATCCCTAAAGACGTGACACTTCAGTCAAAGCTATTATGGCCAAAAAGAAAAGGACGAGATTTCTCATGCATTTCCAGTATCACTGTCACCGGGTGTGATAAATTCGTCGAATCTATCAAGTGCATGGTTTGGTCAAAATCAACAACATACTCCGATATTTTTTCACCTTGACATTATAAATCTCAACTGACCTCCTCACCACAATGCAAGCGAGCAGCAACTGAGTTACATGAGCAATTCACAAGTATAATGCGTTGGATAGATGTCATAGCCTCTTAGTCCTGTCATAGCATCGTAGTCCTGACATAGCCTCGTAGTCCTGACATAGCCTCGTAGTCGAGACATAGCCTCGTAGTCCTGACATTGACTCTTAGTCCTGACATAGCCTCGTAGTCCTGACATAGCCTCGTAGGCCTGACATAGCCTCGTAGGCCTGACATAGCCTCGTAGTGTTTTCTGTTTTATTAATCCGAATTCTAACAGAGTGTGTTGGCATTCAGGGAGGTTTCGACCTTTCCACTGTGTAAAGGGTCTGTTGAGAATTCAAAGAAGGCAGCTGTCGATCGACTGCTGCCGATTATCATTCTTATTAAAAAGCAAGTGAATCAACTGATCCAACATATCCGTTAAAAATGCAGTCGCTTTAATTTTGTCTTGTTACTCTTTGTAAAAAATTACAATTTACTTTAAGGGCTTTGCTTTGACTTGGAAAGCAAAAGACAAACTCTACTTAAGAGCTTAGTCATCACGATAATTGAAAATCTGTACATCAAAAGGGAACTGGCTGGTTGTAAAATGACGACTTCTGTTGTATTCCAAAAAAGAGCCGCTTTATGTTTAATTTTTATTATTTGGCTTTCATCTTGTCTATATGCTCATAACCTTTGTATTTCTATACATAAAATATGATTTAGGGGCAATTACCTTTACCTACATTCAATGTGTATTTCTAGCAAAGGGAATTAATTCAAAAATTCAAATTTTCGCTTGTTTGGAACCTCCTTGTTTTGTACAGCGAGGGAAATTTTCCGATCATCGCAGATCAACTGAAAAACGTGCCAGAGCGTGTCGTCAATTGTCGCCAATTGCAATCAGTCTACGATTCCCTTACGATTTAGTGGAAACGAACTGCACATGATCACTCGCCAAATATTGTGCGGAATACAAAGAAGAAGGTTAGAGAATCATTGAGGTTAAAAAAAGTCAAGAATCAAGAGTCAAGAGTCAAGAGTCACGAGTCAAGAGTCACGAGGCATGAGTCAAGAGGCAAGAGGCAAGAGGCAAAAGGCAAGAGGCAAGAGGCAAGAGGCAAGAGGCAAGAGGCAAGAGGCAAGAGGCAAGAGGCAAGAGGCAAGAGGCAAG
>JAAAKL020011751.1:0-13463 GCA_010016065.2 Carybdea cf. marsupialis auct. non (Linnaeus, 1758) | reverse complement strand
GAGTTGGAGTTAGATAATTGACATGAAATTTAATACCAACTTCAAATGGTTACAACCGATTGATTTTGTGAGATTTATATATTTGATAATTGCAGGATAAAGCACGATTTATTGGTAACTTGTGGTTTAATGGAGGTTTCTCATCCTGAGCACCATTCTATGGATATTCACCATTTACATCTCAGAAAGGAATTGGTGTTCGAGGGACGACCATCTAAAGTTAAAGCCAATCATTGTGTAGGTTAAGAAAACCTTCGGAATAAGGAAGCATCGTTGTTACGTCAAGTACCGCCTCCTTATCGGATTTCCTATTCTATTTGTTGCACCTAGTTAAATAGTCAATGGCACTTCGACAAACAGCTGTAAACATTGGCTGAAGACAGTACTTGCTACCATCTTACTAAAAACGGATCAGGTTACTTGTTGCTCTAAACAAAATAAAGACAATTTTTAAAGTCAAGGTAAATAAAATCATTCGCATAGTTGACAACGTCTTTAATACAAGAGCTGTCTTTCTTCGAGCACAAACTACACAATGGTCGGGCTTATTACTCTCATACCGTACAATTATTGGCTATATATAACATACTTAGGGCCAATGAATTCAACTATTCGTATTCTCACCAACAGCAAAATGCACTGCACATGGAGTCGGCTTATCGGCTGATTAAACGGAAGTAACAACGGAAGGTAATTTCGCTGGTCCCCGTACGAGTGATACATCTGGTCCACGGCAAAGGCTTGGATTACGACCTAAACGGAAGGAAGATTGCCACATACTTACATAATAAAAGCAAAGGCGCACAGTACGGATACGTATGATACTCCCAGACTTGACTACACGGACAAAACGACAGGAGAGAAAAGTCCCGAATCGGTTGAACCAGAGATTTCAAAACTCATTGATAGAAAGTCCCGTAAAATGAGAGCGGGATGTTGGGGCCCGCCTCGCTCTGCATGTTAGGCCCGTTTCTCACTTCCGGTACGAATTTTTAACAATTTTTTGTTAGAGGGAGATCTGTACCTCTTTGAAAATCCCCGTTTATCCATTATTTAAAGGACCAAAAATGTCTTAAACGTATTGATCGAGGATGCCAAATTGTTGTATGGTCGGTTGTTAATCACATTACTCGCAGACGAAGTCTCCTCATCTCAGTTTCTTCAAAATACCAAAGGCCAAGGCAGTGCACAGAGATACACCTATGCATCCAGAAAGCATATGCAGCCTTTGGGAAGCTGGAAAACGAGTATGGGCAGATCGTGGCATTACTAACAAGATCAAGGTGAACGTTTACAAAGCTTGTGCCCTCGGAAACATGCCCAGTACAAAGCAGACATGTCAAGTGGCTTGAATATCTCCGTCAAAAGTGTCTGAGACGCATACTGAAGATGAAGTAGCATAGCAAGACAAGATGTCATTAAAAGGGCTGATTGCCCAAGCATCGCTTCCATAATCTTATCCACCCAATTGCGTTGGGCCAGGCATCTTGTTCGCATGAAAGATGACAGACTTCTGAAACAACTGTTTTATGGCGAGCTAAGCAATGGAAAACGCCCCCAGCATAAGCCAAAAGCAAATAATACAAGGATCGTATTAAAAGCCATTGAAAGGTATTAAAGATTGACATAGATGCATGACAAGGGCTAGCCCTGAATAGGAACGAATAGCAAAAAGCTATTGATGAAAATTATCATGCTTGTGAGAGGAGGTACCTTGACAACGAAACACGTAAACGTCATCTAAGTAAAGGTGATGAGGACCCTTGTGTAGAGTTGAGAAGCTGGAGATGTGATATCTGTGGACGGCTACTGCTCTCCAAAGCTGGCTACGTTTATCACTGCAAAATTCACAAAAAGCAAATCATCAACTGCGTCACTCTGCAAAGGCCAAATCAGACAACGTGCATAATATACAAGAAGGTGTGCAAGACAACCGCTGGTCTGAAAAGACTAATGACTGTGCACAAGCATAACACTCCTTCAAGAGATTCCGATAATACTACAGGTAGCACGTCTTTTATGTGCCATATATGCTTCACGGCTTGCAAGTCGGCTTCAGGACTAAAGACTCACATGAGATCTCATGAACCGTAGGACCATACGATACCTGTGCCAGAAGGCCATGGGACTTCAATCACTTGAGAAGATGAAGCAATCATCATGCGTATATGTACGCATGTATATCTTCTTTCGCAATTACAAAAAAAAGAAAACCAACTGCAATCGAATCATCCAACAATAAAAAACGCAAAACTAATGAACGAAAGATACAATAGAAATAATAGCAATATAGTGTTCTTAAACATCAAAACTGAACATAGAAATATCAAATCAACGTCTCAAAGGATAAAACAATTTACATCTAATTACTGATCAAAATCTATTATAAGGTATGATGGCGGAGATAGCCTTGAATGGGTTAAAATTTATAGCGGTGTCACCGTTGACAGGCATAACTAATCATCGAGATCCACCATCAACGTAGACAATAATACATTAATCTTTCCCCTAAATTAGGCACCTTGTGTAATGCAGGTTTAACCATTATCAAAATCTGTCTAGGGCCATTCTTTAGATCGAATAAAGCTTCAAATAATCAGCAACTTTGAAATTGTTATAACAATTAAAACATCAGTGAGACATAATTGCAACAATTACAAACTTCAAATAGTGCATAATCACCTGCAGACAATGAAGCATCAGAGCCCACTCCTCCTCTAGCACCCGCAGCCAATCCTGGGTTAGCTCCAACCGAGAGCGCTACGTCCGGCCCGCGCGCTAGTACGGAACGCCCCCTACAATAAACGATAATGCAAACGTGGAGTGTAAGAACGCTATATCTATCGCAACATAGGTTTGTCGAGCACGTGGCCTTGCGGTCAGAGAAGCTTCCTTCATAATCCCCAAACCGGGGTTGGCGAGATAAAAATTATTTTCCAAGAAGTCATCAAATCACGATATCCAATTCAAAAACAGAGACATTGTAACATTTCGGTAACCATAGTTAGCAGCAGGCTGGCAAAATTCAAGAATGACTCATCGGGGAAACGTATATAGCGTTACAAATTGATCTGATATATCTAAACTGTTCCCTAATAGGTCTTAAGACACTAAAAATATTTCCCGGGAAGTCCATGTTTCCTAACATATGAAAACGGTTTTTCTAAAATTCTGTAGGCAAAATTACTAATATTTTTTTTTATATGTATGATATTGCATCGAAAGCTTGATTTAATTATTTACAGTAAAACTATGACGATTTTTTTGCCTGGGTTTTTATATTCCTAAACCGTACTAATATTTCCATATCGCATCACGAGTATTACTGTCTCCTATGCACAACCACCTTCATTTCAACTTCATGTCGACGTACATGTCACATTCATCCATGTCCAACAACGTGGGGCAACAGTTTCCCTTCACTATCCTCTTTTCTTGAATGTGCCTCTATCAATATAACTATTTACTCTGGTTATTCTACAAAATCTCTAATCCTCCATAACACAAGAAGTGTACTTACGACAGCAAGCTTGGATTTGGGCCAAAGCTCAGCCTTGGGTCAGCACCTCGGCTCTTCACCTGCGCTCCTTGAACCGTCGTCTCTTGAGATAAACTGATGAAAAATCCGCAGTTTGGTTAACATTATGACTTGCAGAAATTCATAACTTTAAACATCTAAATACCTATACATAAAATACAAATAATATATAAAACAATGTCCTTGAGGAATTTTGAAAAAGATAATATCAAAACGTCGAGGAAAACGAGGACTTTGATGAGATTTATTTATCATCTACCTACTTCGTGCGGTTTTATTGTTCTGTACTATTAACAAACGCTTTGAAATAAATATATCTATAAATATGCCTATTGATGACAGACCAATAAAAGAGAATCCAAAGGGCGAACACAAGCTTGAGGTAGTCGCTGAGTTTTGCTACATAAGTGATATGCTATCCAGTGGGGGTGGATGTGAGCCAGCTGCCATTACGAAAAGCAGGACTGCATGGCGCAGGTTCCGCGAACTCCTCCCAGTAGTCATCAACATACATCTCCCACTGTCATCCAGTGGCAGAGTGTACTCCACATGTGTGCGGAGCGTGTTGCAACATGGCTCGGGAACTTGCGCAGTCTCCTCAAATACCCTGAAGCGCTTAAGCAGGAGTGACCAAGCCATGATTCGATGGATCTGTCGTGTAAGGCCTCAAGATGATGAGCTCTGAAAGCCTCCTGGGCAAACGTGGTATTAGGGACATCAAGGCTGTACCTCGTGCGAACAGGATGGGATGGTGGGGCCCTGTGAAGCGCAGCATAGCTAGAGTGAGAGAGTTTAACATCTCGGCATTGCAAGCCCCAGACAGACCACAGGGGGCTAATGTAGTTACTAGAGAAATAGAACATGTTATCAGCGGGTCTCACCTAGCTGATTTGGTAGAGCGCACGCCGTGAATGCGTGGGTCTCCCGTTAGTGACATACTTTTGTATTTCTATGGTATCTATCCAAACGTATCATTTCAAATCTTCCCTTCTCAAAGCACACTTAGTATCTATATAAATAAGTAATCTTCAAAAACAGGTAGTTTCAGAGCAATAACATCTTCAGAAATGTCCCCTCGTATTATAGCCTTGTACTTATTATGTAAGGCTCTGATGAGGATCTTTCGAAAAAGTTTTCAACCTAACGACATGTTTTGTCTGTTCAAAACAACTATAGATTTCAGTTTGCTAAATCTAAAGCGGCAGCAGTGCCGTAGCAGCGGCCGAGAGTTTATATTTGCGTAGGCAATGTCTGACCGAAGCACTTTTTATAAGCGCCATACAGTAACTTCAAATACAAATTAGGGACAGGGAGCGTACCAACCCGAAGGGTTTGATGAAAAAGTAATTATTAACGGTAAAAAGTTCGAAAAAATTGCTGTCACCAATTAGAAGGTTACCAACGTATTTATCCGACGAATTACCAAGATATTTTCCAAGGTAGTTTTAATTTGAGGCGTCATTTTTGAGCTGAGAGCTGTAGAATTGATTCAAATTAGCAGACGTACGTTTCGTCAAATTCCGTGGGCTCCATCTAAGTGCAGGTGAAAAAGAAATGTGGAAAAACGTACCTATATATGACTGACTTATTTGACGCTATCATTGTTTCAACTCCCTCAGCACTCTTTGCCATAGTAGCCTGCATAGAAGATCCTTTCGAGGAAGCCAATAGCGACATCAACCCTGATGCAGTGTCTGATGATTCAACAGTTGCCGAGGAGCCAGGTTTAGAGAGAAACTGTTTGCTGCTCATTGCCACTGAAGTCATTTCGCGATCTGTGAATGAAGGCAAAGTAAGTGGTTACAATGATACTGACGTAGATGCTTACCATTAACGTGCCATATGCCAGGTCATGTAAATGTCATTTGCTCTTGTTACGTATTTCTAGTTAAGTGATTTTCAGGAGTTGTTTAGCAATTTTGTTATGTGCGTAATAATGGTGAATCAGGAGTTGTGGTATATTTAACTTGACATACTAAATGAAATGTAGTCACGTCGTAGTGAGAGAAAAATGAAAATTAGGTAGCGCGTATATACAGTTGATCTTCTGAATTCTGTACAATCCAAGTCGATTCAGTTAAGTTACCTTCAGTCGTGGTGTACATTGAAAGATGGAACGTAGTGTTTGTATTATCAACATTATGGAATAATTAACAGATTGTTTTGAAATACAATTAAAGGACTGGTGTTGTACATAGTCGTTCTGTCATACACGTAAGATAAGTAAAAAACCGAAGTCACGGAAGGCTGCGTAAATCAATTATACCATACCTGCTTCTTGCAGATTCACTTGCTCTGGGTCTACTATTGAGGGCGTTGTCTGCGAATAATCAGAGAATTCACTTGCCAACCTGAGAGGAAAAGGGAGGAGATCGAGTTTACGTACTGACTTTGACTGACGTTACAATGGCTTTGAAACAATATTTTTCGTCTTAAGATCTCAAAAAACTCACCGACTCCCTCAACATCTCTTATTTAATAAATAATAATTCTAAAACTCTTTATCAAAAAACGAAAGTCTTTCAAATTTTCCTAGCCAGTGCCCTTACTCAAGCATTAAAATAAATCAACTGCCTGGAATTCCCTTGAATTGATTTGAAAAACTTCGATATAAAAAAATCAATACATTAAAAATAGCGAGTTGTTAGTTTTCTCGAAACATGAAAACTTTAAACAAAAGAATAGGGCTAAGTGAATTTTGCGTAGACGTTTCGGGTGGAAAGTTACATGATCTAGGAGTAAATGACAACGGTAATTCGATGCCTCTAAACTCTAGCTGTTGCGGTTCAACAGGTCGGATGAGAAAACAGGTCGGGAGAGAAAACACAATCTCGACACACTCCGTATTTTATCTAATCGCCTCGATGAATTCACGACCTTTTGTAACAAATGTAGTTTGATCCTAGTACAAACTGCAAATTTAGCACATACTCCTGTCATCTCTTGCCAGACTTTGTAGTACCTCTGCAATATATTTGTAACTCATTCAATCGAAGGTGATGTTTTTAAATGCAACATTCATCAACGTTTCGTTTCACGAATACCTAGATCAAAGGCCTATAGCTAGATTATAATCCTTAGTATAATTACTGGCTGTATTACTGGCGCGACCCCGAAGATCTGAGAAATCTATCGTTAACCATTCTCGCACTAGAAAATGCAACTAAAGAGAGAAATACTGTATTTTATTGGCTATAGCTTTCGTCAAAATGTCACAAATCTGTTTGTATACAGATCCTGACAGACGTTCGGTCTGCGTCAAAAGGAAGCTGGACACCAGACGAGATTAAAACCTTTGTACCTCCAGAGAGAAAAAATCAAGGAGAAATGAACATGTTCTCCTCTTAATTTTAAATCTGACTTCAGCATCTTCATTAAGATGCACATTCAAATAAAAAGTCAGCGCGAACATTTGGCAATTTATTGAGAGAGCGGAGGCCAATATCAGCCTGTCAAAAAGGGCGCGGCCGATTTTTTGCGCTACAATAAAAGATAAATAGTGAAATAGCGGGTGATTGTGGAATAAATAATTAAATCATCTGAGGGAGATTTGTTTGTCTTCACAAGTAGCTGCGGGAAACTTTCACGGATTACAAACCCTTATCTATTTTTAAGAAAAATTATTACGGGGTGAGGGCGCCCTCTTCTCTCTAATTGTCGATCAATAGTAGGAGGTTGGAAATTTACAAAAGAATCAATAACTTGGAGATGGACGGTTACCCAGTACTCCAGAGGAAGTAATAAGTGGAGGGCTTTCTCCCAATTTGTCATACCTCTGTGAATATTCGTCATTGGTGTACGATTGGGTACTTCCTGAAGTTACCGATGTGTCTTCTAGGGTAGATGCTCCGGACCTGGTTGCACTTGATGATGCTGTCTTTGGCTTGGAGGATGCAGCTGACGTTGTTGATTTCTCTAATATACAAAACAAGTGTAAGAAGGCGTAACATGATAGTCCAAAACAAATACAAGTACGACAGTGTAAGTCTGATACGTTGTCAATCTCAGTTCACAGGCATAACATGGTTGGAATTTTCACTTTTTATGGACGAAACAAATAATTTGCTTTACATGAACGCTATAAATGAATAATAACATCGACGGGCCTTAGCGTTCACTCATAAATCAAACCTCCTTCAAAAAGCTTCCTTCACTCCATCCCTGTCCACAACTGCATTAAGTACGTGTTCCTATTTTGGGGGGAAACGATCGATCGGCACAATTAACAACAGAATGAGCAAAGGATCGAACAATTCCTCTCCAACTAATGAGTGACGTGGCTTGAATAAGGAAGAGTTAGAAATTTTACATACTTTTATAGTTAAGGGCCCGTGTATGCTTACGCATGGCAATACCATACACTGATAAAATATTGGTGTTGCCATAAGCTTAAACTTTTATACAATTATGCACAGGAAGAGTTGGGCTGGGCATAACTGGCACCAATTTCGTCGTTCCAAGTATATTGTCTATCGTTTTCAATTCACCGATGAACATGTTCAAACTTCCAATTCTATTGTTTCCAAATTGAAGGCGTATGTTGGCGAAACCATGGGAAACGATAATGCATAAATCAGTTTCATGATCAGTGAAGGGGAGAATCTTTGAGTTGGTAGACCCGATTAAAGTGATTTTGTCAAGCAGATGGTATCATGAAATTGTGACGCCACATGTAAATGCTTTATTGGAGATTCGTGCTTCCTTTGAAAGTCCATATTGATTCAAGGGAACGTACAACCTTGTGAACCAGTAACCAAATCACATAGGCAAGGGTCATCTACAAGCACGATTCTGCGACTGGGTGACACTACAGAAGTTGTGGCCGAGCCACAATGAAAAGTAAGGGGCGGGCATTTCGGCCAATCAGCATGGATAGGTTTTAGTATCTGTCCTGATCAGGTGACTACAGTGCACATGGTAGTAGAGCCTAATGGCTGGATGGCCACTGCCAGGTAGTCCAAGCTATGGGAAGAACTTTGGGCATGCTTCCCTTTACATCTACTAGTCAGACCGTTAGTGGTTTGTGTGTTTACTTCGTAAAGGTGTAATCACCAGAAAAGCATGTTGGGGATGGGGCGAAAGAAAAAGACTTAGTAGATCGTGCGATATGTCCAGCAAAACAGGAATTGTCCGACGAAGAGATGGAGCTTTTACATGGCATAAATAGAGAAACGTGAAAATAAAAATTTTCACGCCAATTGTAACGTAGCTCAACCAGTTCAAGCTTCCAAGTAATTCATCGATACAGAAGATAGACCATCTACGTAGAATTCTTTTATTAAAAACAAGAAAACGAGGAAAGGGAAGGCGAAATGTAATTATTATGTACTTTTCCTTAACAGTCCCCTGAAGGGTGAATCCTATATTCAGACCCTGACTTCAAAGGTAAAAATACGACAAAACATGCAATAGAGACCTAGCTATTTATTAAATTTTACGTACTCGAAGAGGTGGCATAATATAAATAGGTGTTTCTTGGAAAGGAAGATGAAATTCAATCAGGACAAGTAAAAAAGGGACGTTTTCCTGATCCAAAATTTAAGATTGGGACCATCCTCCATATAAGGCTACATACAGAAAACTATTCTATTATACTGTCTGTATTCTCATTTCTTGCATGCCAAGAGAAATAGGGTTGCTTTGTCGGTGGCTACTAGACCGCAGACGTTCTATCCCCACTACAAAGCTGTAACATAGTTACAATACACTAATGCGATCAAACACGGGGGTAAACATGATTTTTTCTGATGGAACAATTTTGATTTGATGCTTTGACAATCTCAGGTCATGGTGGAGCTCAGGGTGCTTATTGGCTATATAAACTAAAGAACTACTGTTTCTAAGAATACTCAAGGTCAAGGAACGGGGCAGTTTCCTCTATGATGGCGGTGGTTGTAAGATGGAGTGCTTGGGGAAATCTGTTCAACTTTATGAATCTGAAAAAGTGACTTTTAACAAATCAAATCAAATCAAATCAAGAAATTCAGAAAGTCCACCTACAGTCCTGCTCATGACCAACGTTTCTCGTCATGAAGAGCTATAATGTCCTATTTCCTTCCCCTCACAAAAATGTTTACATGAATCAAGTGAATGATGACAATCATGGGATATTCCCGTAACTATCTGGCTCCAGGCTACTATGTTAATGGTAACACCTAAAATCCTTAGCTAGCCTTCACACGGCAGGAACGAAGACAGCTCCTCCACACGTCTCTGTCCTCCATCGTTGAAGCTAGCTCGCCGTTACTCGTAGCTCCAGTGTCATGCTTAAGAGTTTCCACATAGTTGGTTCGCGGTCGACGTCTTTGTCTGTGGCCATGTGCTGGATCCCATATCACAACTTTCTGGGTACTCAGTTCGGGAGTGGCGGTGGCAATGACCTGATAGCTGAAGTCTCCTGGCAGCTATCTTGTCAGCGACTGCAGGAAGGTCTCCGTACAGCAGCTCGTTTGTGATGCGCAAGCTCCAGTGCGTGTTCAGGGCCTTCATTAGTATGCAGGTATATGTGCCGTTGAGCGCTCTCTCCATTGCTGTATTCAGTGACCAGCTTTCACAGCCGTATATCAAGATGGACTCCACTCTTCTTTAGACCGAGATTAATGTTGGAGTTCCTTATACGGTTCGTGGCATTGAGGGCTTTCCAAGCTAGGGCTTTTCCGACGTTGATGTCCTTGCGTGTTTCGTCTACCCAGGACCCGAGGAATTTGAAGTCGTCCTTCTGTTCTAGCACGGTACGGTCGCGGGTGTGGAGTGGTCTGTGGTCATCAACATTGTAAGCCAGGTACTTGGTTTTGGGGCCGTTGAGACCGAGACCTACTTTGTTGCATTCCGTCTCTACTCTGAGGAGTTCTTGTGCTTGAGCTATGTCGGCAGATAACAGGGCTATGTCGTCTAAATCTGCTAAGACTTCCCTCGGGTGCCTCCTTGATCTGCGTGGGGTTAAACCTAAAATACTCGACTTTTTTGTGTAGAAAATTGGATAATAAATAGTTTCACTCTTTAAGAAAATTCAAAACTCAACTTTCTGAGAATAGCCACGGTAGGAATGCTGTGCCGATAAAATTTGATTCAAAAGAAAGAAACATAACGCCTTTAATCACAGCTTATGGTTCTTACACAAACAATGCGTAGGCCTATGTCTCTTGCTATGTGTCTCACAGTTTTTGTATTTCTTGGCAATGAGCCACGTGCCTTGCTGGAAATTCAATACTACCTATAGATCAAAGTAATGCATTCCTTTTTTAAGCGGTTCCTTAAAAATAGGATGAGAAGCATCAGGGACGTAGGCAGCATCTCAAAATATGTGTGTGTGTGTGTGTGTGGGGGGGGGGGGGTCACAACAGTCAAAGGGCACTTTTTCACATACAGAACAATTTTCTACGTGCTGGATTTAAGAGTGGATAAAGGGGCAATTTGTGCTTATTGCAAAATCTTGGAGGGGCACGTGCCCCCGGTGCCTACGTTCCTGAAAAGCATACACCAAAAAATCATAAGGATCGAAACAAAACCCTATTCTGTCAATTAAATATAGTGTAGCATGTTGTAATACGTCGTGATTAAATCCTTGTGTAACCACTGGGGGCGGCTACGCTAGAATTTTGACTTCCCTTGTTTTCCTAGTTTTTGGCTGTTCAAAAAAGCCTAATGAGCACCGGTTACTTGACTAAGATTATCCCCCCTGACGTCCTTGGCAGATAAAACGGTTGCGCTCGCGTTGTTGTACCATAATATATAACACTGTTATACATAAAGCTGTACACTATCAACAAAAGCTCCCCGAGAGATAATGATTTGCTTTCATGAAGTTGTTTATATCCTATATCACTTGTCTGCTCCATTTCTTAAGGACCACATTTTCGGTGATTTCTTGGAGGGGGGCTTAGAACGAGACTTCAGCGGCTCCAAAACATCTGCAATCATCGCGCTTCCATGCTTGAAAGTTATGAGTAACAAAACAAGAACCCCAAGGCACGGAAATCCACGACTAAATAGTCAGTTTAGTAATAACGAAAATCCTCTTAAATCTATCATCAATAACTGCGACCTGTAAGAAGGTATAAAAGAAATTCGATAGCAAATAAACTTCCTTCAGTCTTTCAGCATTCAGGTGTTCATCGTTAAATCACCAAGTTGATCTACATCTGAATACGGCAATCATCAACACGGGTTCTTTGCAGTGTTAAAATTCACTAGTACAGGTACTTACAGTACTGTAAAAGTTTCTGCTCAGAAATCCTCTGTTACAATCATCCACATATTGTTTTTGCCTCAAACGTAAAATGCCGTCACACCTGCTTCTCAATTTCTTGATTCATAACGCTATCAAGTCCAACGGGATTACTGTCCGATTGAAGACTTGTCCAATTAGAATATCATCACTTTTGCTCAGGGATTGTGCTCGAAGGTTACGGACGCCAAGGAAACTTGTAGCTAATCCAGAAAACAATACTCTTTTGTGCTCCAGATAAAGGGGAATTCTTAACGCGCCAGGCATAAAATGAACCACAGCTAATGACGGCAAATCATGAATATGGATCTGTGAACGACTGTTTTCGAGTAACCCCCTCCCCGTCTAATGGGTGAGGTGAGGTTAAACTCTACAGCCAGCTCATTAAATCACACATAATTACCACGTTGAACTTGTCCTTGATTACAATGAATGAGCCAATATTTACAGGAACAAAATCTATCAATTGAACAGGTATTCGACAGAAAGGTGGGAAAATGGGGTACATGTCCCCTACACCTTACGATTTCCACGAGCCTGGAGTACCCTTACAAAATAAAATATAGCGGTGGTTCCTTACATTGAAACCTTCTAGTAATTTACAAATGAACGTAACTTGCAGGGTACTGAGTTTCAGATCCTGGACAAAGTAATATTGGAAGAGTCATGAAGCTCGGGCATGATAACTATAGGGGAGCATGGGGGGCCTGTTAAATCTTACTTTCCCCTGTTTGTTGAAACTTATGACCACGGACTTTCAGTGTTCAGTGGTGGCATGCCCAGAAAATTCTTACAACTGTGTGCCTGTGTATGTGTGTGGGGGGAGAGGGGTTGCAGGCAAAGCTCAAATGTCCTCAGATACCTGAAAATTGTACTGCTAAGAACGCTTACAGCTATTTTCGTACAATTACCACACATTGCCACCTTGAAGTGCACAAAACTGGATCATAACCTTTTGTCTCATTCACAATGGCCTCCCTTGATTATGCTACAATTGCTCAGCCCCAAATGGAAAGCCCACACTTCAATTTGCCTCCCCATGTTATACTACCCATCTATGTCCCTGCTACAGCTATATGCCACAGAATAAAACACATATAACACTTTATATATAGGAGTAATAAGGGTGGATCTATTGAACAACTACTCTACACTTAGATTAATAAAGGTTCTAGCAAAACAAGCAGATAAAGCAAATACCTAAATGCAAAGGTCAGCAAAATGTTGACATGGGACAGCCTTGGAAGATTGGAGTTGATAGAGTTAAAATGGTGGCTTGGCGTATTAATGAAGACTAGAGTTTAACTGCTCAACTCACACTTTCTTGAGATGCCTGAGTCCCAAATAATATACAGTTGGATAATGAAAGGAAATAAAATGAAGTCGTCATGAGAAAGAAGAGATTCAAACACTATTATAAAATAGACAGGGTGCAATAATTTTTGATTCAGAAAAACAGAGGCGCTTTCTAGAGTTGATTTATAAAAAACCTGATAAGTAGCAGGCCCAACTTAGAGTGGTAGGTTGCAAAATTTTAAACAGTTCATTACTGGGGAGGGAGAGTGTTGATGAATATTGGACGCTTACTAATGCTACTGCATCCACAATTACCTTTAAGGCACATTTTCAAACATAAAATATAGGTGGTCATGCAAAATTAAAGATTTATGGTTGTGTTCTCACTGACTTAGCAAACTA